>PHNY01045280.1:771-13194 GCA_003724115.2 Anethum foeniculum
GAAGCGCGGCTTATTGTCCTAGTTTTTTTTAAAAAAAAAAGTACAGCAAGTAGTCGAGTCACCTGAGACAATAAACGGACCGATAGAGTTGGCAATTTCAAAAACGACACAACATTTTTCATATTTGTATTCATTTTTTCAATACAAACATGAAAGTATATGAAATTATACGGATAAATATAATTTCGGTTCTGAATTGACCAAGTCTTTGAATAGTGAATACACAACATGAAATGAAAATATATGAAAAAATAAATAGTTTATAATTACGCAAATACATATTATAAATAAATATTGTATATACAATTTTTATAAAAAAATGAAAATAGTTCAAATTAAAGTTTAGCAAGTTAATATTGAAATATTTTCTTATTTATTTATATTTAAAATTACATGAAACACGACACGAAAAATACACAATATGAAGATACATAAACATAAAACGAAACGAATCCTTACCGATATCATGTTTGGATTTAGAACTCATATACACGAAACACGAAAATACATGACACAAAAATATACGAAAGGAATAAATTGTCAGGTCTAAGCACACATAAGACATTAAAATAAAATTATTACCCCCAAGATTTTAAAGATTTTCCAAAATACATTAAAATTCGAACTAAATAAAGCTAGAATTCTCAAATACAAAATAATTATTTAAAATATAAATTAAATAAAATCCCTTACAAGTGAAAATGTGAGAGGTTGCATCTATTATTTTCATAGAGTAAGCAAAGGTTTTAAAAGAATTTTCAATTAACTTTATTAAATACAACCAGATATTTATAAAATTCATAAAACTCAAATTTGAATAAAGTCTACATCAATACAACTAGAATTTTCAAACTCAATAAACGCTTTGAAATCCAAATTGAAAATTATAAAAAGAAGACTTTCTGATATCCAATATTTTCAGAGAATCATTTTATTGATAGATTGAAAGTCATAGGTGCATTTAAATGAGTGAATACGCTTACAAATATTTTGGTGCTCGGCTCGAAACTTTTTTTTACCTCAAGTTCAATTTAATTTATAAACGAATGAAATAAGTATAAAATTTCAAGATTCAATTTATAAATGAGCTAAATAGTTAAACTCGAAGGTTCACAAACATTTTTTATTATACTCTTTCCGTCCCTAAATAGATGTTCATTTTAACTTTTAATCAGTAAAAATTGACTTTATTTTGACTAATATTTTCATATATTATATAACCACAAAAGTTAGAATAAATTATATCATTAAAAAGATTTTAATATGTAATTTTTAGTTTTTTCAAATAATAAATAGATAATTTGTAATGTTTAGTCAAATATTGATCAATTTAACTCCTAGAAAAACAAAATGGACATGTAAATTGGAACGTAGTGAGTAATATTTATGAACTAGCTCGTTGATAGTTTGTTACTCCCTTTGTCCCGTTCATTTCAATACAATTTTCTTTTTGGATCGTCCTTCTTATTTCTATACATTTCAAAAATAGTAAAGTTTTTTAATATAAAAATTAACTACATCCATTTACATCCACTACTTTCTTTCACTACACTCACTTCATATATTAAATATTAACTGATCCCACCATTTTACCCATTTTTCTTACTTTTTCTCATTAATTCACTAAATTACTTTTTCTCGAAAGGACGAAATTACTGGAGGGAGTAACAAGTTTGTGAAGATAATTCATGAACCTGATTCATTTCACTTTTCTGGAATTGATGATGGAATTGCTAGTCCATTATCTTGAACATTTTTTAGTTATTCTTGTTTTTTTGTGTTCATGAAAATATTCGTAACTAGTGTTTTCCTGAATATAAAATGAGTTTTCTTGAGTAGTAACTCGTGAGACATGTTTGCAAACTATTCTCAAACAACATGTTTTCTTAATGAGGCAAGCTTAAAAAGTTTTAAAAAAATTAGGTTGATAAAAATTCAAATTCGACAAAATTTAAAAGAGCTGAAACACGAACACTCAGATTTTGACACGGTTTCGACTTCTCCGCACAAGAGTTCAATTTGAAACCCAATCAAGCAGCCCAATGCACAGAACTACAATTTCTGCACCAATAATTCTATTGTAATGTGTGTTTTTAAGAACTAAGGCCAATAATAGTTACCTGATAACCACAACAATTCCAAAATTTCAGCATTATGGAGTAGACAACAACCATTACAAATCTAAAAATAACAATGTGAGTACAAGCTTCTATATAAACCATAAAAACCGAATCATACAACTGTATGCATTTAACTAGATGTAATTGCAACTTTCCTCGAATCTTATGCACTTCACCAGAAAAAGAAACATGTGATGCAAAAATGTGAATGAGGTCGATTATCTGTGCTTCAGGACCTCATAATGCAGCCCAAAACTTATCTTATGGCAAGTGACTTGGATCAAGTGATGACTATGAACAGCGGGCATGGAATTAATCCTGGAGATGGCCCATAAGTTTTTAAAATAATTGGGCTGGTCTTTGTCGACATTATACTGAGATTTTGATATCGCCGACTCCACTAGAAAAGAGATAGCAATCCATATTATCCACAGAGCAGTGCAACCATATTTCCTACAGCCTCTGCAACATTAGTAGTTCTGCAAGGGAAGAAAAAGAAGAAGTTATCAGCATGACAAATTATGTGAAGAACCATGAACCTAAATAGTCATACCATAATGTTTTGTCTTACAGTTAGAGTCCAGAGACCTGCAAACTTTTGACATCCCCAAGACAGATTAGATTTCTGGCCTACACAGCCTGAGGTTCAAGAATTATTTCCTTGGACTCTAATCCTGGAAATTGTCCAATATCATGTCCTTCGAGAGGTTGAAATTCATTTTGCAAACCAACAGAAAACTCTTCTGGACTCGATCCACCACTTGTGAAATAATCAGCAATCTGTATTGCAAGATTCATTTTCTTAAAAACCCTTATAAAGTTCTCAGCATCGTGATGTCTCTTCTCAATGATAAGAAATACATTAACTTAAATATGCAGGAAGAAAATTATAAATAACAATGGAAATACATAAATAATCGCATATGTTTAAATATTAAAAATCAGCAAAAACTTAATATTAATAACACATTTTACAAAAACAACATAACCTACAACCACAAGTTTATCCCTTAATATATCTGTCCTGTGAAAAGTGATGATATTCACATTTTGGTAGTCCATCACATGTAGCAAGTAACAACAGTCCAGGTCCTCTGGGACAACAGATTAAAGATACCATGTTCGGTATAAAAGTGAAGCATATCATATTTGTATATTGACTATGAAACTATAAGAAATCCTAGGCCCGGCATAGTTGTTTATTGCTCACAAAGAAAACAGAGGAGAAAAAATTATGGAGTATATAGGTACTAGTACAGACTCCACTTTATTACCTTGTATTCATATTATTTTAACATTATTACAAGTATGCTTAGCGTGGACTCCTTGTTCCAGTTTGTTTATCCACTTTCGGCACTATAGAAATTTCATCTTATATTTTTGTAAATTTTATATAAAGCATGCTCATAAAGATTAACTCACGAAAACGGAAGCATCAGCACATATGACTTAAATCCTGTTAAATTCTGAGTCAGAGATGCCACAGATACTTTAGTCATTTTTTTTTAACTCAGATGGTATTTGGTTAGATATTTATTTATTCAGGACATAAAAGAGGGTACATAAGATAGGATCAGAGGACCCACCTGATTAGCAAGAGCTATGCCGCTCAAGGCTGCAGCCTCTAAACTAGAACCAAGTAGCCAATCGCCACATATGCCAGCCCTTCCTTCAGAATCAAAGATACAGGGTATACCAGGAGTATTGGTGGGAAGAGCTGCACCCCTGCATTTTATTGGTATGAATATTTATCATGATGGAATAAATCACAAACAAACTTTGATGCTTCTCTAATAAATAGCCTTTCATGGTGTATTTGAACCACTGAGCCGTCTGAGTGAAAATATATAACTGGATGTGACTTCATACCAAAGTTGTACACGAGTGTAAAAAGGCCTCTTCAGTGAGCTTTTTGAGAGTCCTAGTGCAGCTTCAACACCCTCTAGCATTGTTTCCTTCACCCTCTCTGCAGTGACGGTTGGAATATTTTCCTAATAAAACGCCATTATAAAAAATCAAAACTTCCGGAACTTGACTTCTAAAATAATTTTAGAATCTTAGGATCAAAGATTAATGGGATTACTTCCTGTTTAGAAGTAGGTAGTATAAGTTCACATTCCCCTGCTTCCCCAAAACCCTCAAAATTAGTAAGATATAAGACAAATGTACAAGTAATATAATATATAATATTAATATATAAAGAGTGAATACAACTAAAGAGCATAAGATGTCCTGAAACAATTTAAACTTGTGATTTAAATCTAATGCTTAGTTTGCTTGGGGAGAGTAAAATGGAACAGAATGAAAAATTGTTGACAACATAGGTGGGAAAAGTGGAAAAAAATGACGGAGTGCAAATTTTCCTTGACGAAATTTGTGAAAAAAATAAAAATGATGAAGAATGGATCATTTCTTCTCAAATTAAAGTTTCGAGATTCTGTCTAGATTGCTAGGAATGAAATGGAATAAGGAATAAAAATTAAGAATGTTTTCCCATAAATAAGTACAAATTTCATTTCATTGCTCCCAATTTTTCTCGCCCACGATGTAAAAATGATGTCCTCCTTACGAGGTCGATAAAGAATTATAACTGATCTGATCTAATGCGAAAGCATAATGAGAATGATGGAATGTTCATATTCTTGAATCGATTGAAGTGGAACAAAGAACAATGAATCCTTACTTCCTCTTTTTACCAATATATCATAATAGGCATGGGAAATGGTTGGATATATGAGATTACAATGACCAATGTGAATAAGTTTCGAATAAAGAGAGCAATTTTCCATTTTTACAAGAAAAATCCAAACGGTGCATCAACAAGTCTAAATATTATATAAAATTGATTTACTTTGCTCAGCTGTAAGTTACGTGTAAGGAACTATACTTAAGTAATTCATATGATCAACATTTCCAAAGGCAATTACATGAAATAATTAAGCAAAGAGTCACCTGGGGAACTTTATTTCGCTTCCCGAAAGCTGCTGTGCTGAAAAACGTCCAGCAATGAGGCCCAGCATCTTTCGGCTTTAAAATTTTTCTTGTATTGTCTGCCATCCATGAGACAGAATCAATTCCTTTCACAAAAGCGCCTTCAAATGGGGACCCAGATGAATCGACTGGCACTGGGAGAGGATCATCAAAGGCTGCTAGAAGAGCCCATATAGAACTTAGTTCCAGTCTCTGCAATAAAAAAGGAAATTTATGATGTTAAATGGATAAACAAAAAACTAGAATAATGTTAACAGAACAGAAATCAGAATGATAATTAATAGTTTATAGATACCGGAATTGCAGCATGCAATGAATTAACAGATGGATGCATTCCTGGCCATGTGTACCTTCATCTGTCTTGCAATAAGTGGCAGCCCTGATGCAGAAAGCAAGCGATTCGCACATTTTCCTAGTGGGATATACACGTATAAAAACAAATAAGTACTGCACTAGATAGTATATACATATTAAAAACAGAACTCAAGGGACCAAAATTAATGAAGCCGAATTCGAGGGACCCACAAGCTGGCCCATTGTCTGCAATCAACGCTTAGTTGCAGAAAGTTGAACTTAATATTTCAGGTAAAAAAATTTATTAAAGTCAACCAAAAAAGAGTGAATTAATTTACCCAAAAAGGCCTAGATATTTCATTTTTGTCCTGAAACATTAGACCGATAATGACAAAATAAATGGGATTATTTGTATCAGTATAAGTCAGCTAAGCAGTTCTTTTTAGGTCCAAAAAGCTGTAACATAACATCCCATTCTCGCATATTGGTTGGGTATAGATATTTCTTCAAGGTTGATCACTAGGTTTGTCTTTTGTTTCATTAGTCCTGAGGTATGCCCATATGGCCTATTTCTCAACTAGACTTCTACTCGGCAAAAAAAAAAAAAAAGGTTATAAAACAACTCAGAGCAAAAGTGGAAGCAATATTCACCATTATGAGCAATAACAATAGCATCAAATTGTCCACGTGGTTTTCCATTCTCGCTTAGGTGCCACATTCCATTGAATGGCTCAAGTTTACTTATCCAAGAAGGCCGCATCACATCAACCATGCGAGTCTGCATAATTTGTGAAATTTGTAACAATACAAACTAACATAGCCGGTGAAGCTAGCAGTAAACGAAATTGAGATACATATAAACGCAATACACAATTTAGCAACGTTATAAAATTTCAGTATCAACTTAATCAAAAGACTAGACAAGAAAAATCATGGACGTCTTCCTATATCGTTAAATATCAAATGCTCATAATTACCTTCGTTCAGACTAATAATACGTTTATCGGGGATAAGAGGTAGCTTTCAAAGTTGATTAATATATAGGTCCACAAACTGAAAAAGACAGGCATTTCTTTCTGTTATTTAAAAAAAACAACTCTTAAAAATAGATTGCCAATTTCTAAATTGTAACCATGACATGACAAACTTAATCCTCCCTGAGTTGTAATTCACCCAACCTACTAACTCTAGACTTGATAAATAACAAATAAGCACACATAGGTATGTTGTTTCCTCGTAATCTTTAAAGTACTTGCGAAATCTGCAAAAAATATACCAAAAAAACCCTTTATGTTATTTCATCTTGTAGTATTTACGTGTAATGTGCAGGCATAAAAAAACAAAATTCATCAATTCTGTTAGTACTTTATACAGTATAAGAAAATTTTATGAGCCAAAATACAAATTAATTTGTATCATTGTATCATTTAAGTAATGCACACTAATATCCCCTTACCATCATAGTAAACAATTCTTCTGATCGATTGCAACTGGAAACACAAGCCTAATACACTAGATCAATGCCTAGTAATAACCCCAAGTTTAAGCTGTATTATACTACTTCAGGAGAAGCCTGTAGTTAAGTCTCCTTCACTAACCCTTTTTCAGGGTAGCAGGTAGCTACTTCAAATAGAGTCAACGTTCTTTGAAAAACAATATCTAAGTCAATGCATCAGCCTGGAATGCAGCCATTCAATGCATCATGATACTTCTCAGTTGTCGCTGTAGTTCGGTACTAGGTGATTTATGATTACTCGTGTAACTACTTGCCTAGGCTGTGGATTATTGATTACAGAACCCAAATTATATGTCATAATGTAATAAACTGATAATACTTATCCAGTAACATATGTTAACAAATCAAGTCCAATTTTATTTTATTTTTAAAAAAAAGGTAAGTGCAGCAATTAATCGAGTCACCTGAGACAATATTGAATCTGCAAGTGGGCGCATCCCATTGACACCCACATATTTTGGAGGGGCAGAAGGTAGGGGAGTGAATTGACCACCCAGTTGAAGTTCTCCTATTGTGCCTTGCCACTCTTGAACCAGGCCTTTCAGAGACCAGTCATGAACTAGCTCAGCAAACACAGGATCACTGGCAGTAAAAAATTGAGCCGCGTGATCAAATATTAGAGGGTGAGGATCTATAATCCTTGTCCCCATTCTTCCGCCCAACCCATGAACACCCTAGACAAGAAAAGGACTGAAAGTATCAAGTACTAGAAAATTAAAAACATCCAATCAAACCTTACAACGTAAATCTGTGTAAATATGCACCGTCTCCAAATTTGTCAATGTATGTCACCACAACATGAAAATATACATTCAGTAATACACTTCACAAACTGAAAAAGTCGAGACATACAATAGACAAACATAAAGGACACAAAATTAAAAAATGTAGTTAAATAATCGGTGGGGTTTCGTGTAAGCATAACATAACTATAACTCTAATAATTAGAAAAATAAAAAATAACCCTGTTAGTTCATTTCAGTTCTTTTACATACCAGCTACAAGAACATTAAAATAAAAAATCACTCGTGTGGGTTTAAATATTTCATGTCGTGTACAAAATTGTCGAGTCTACTCTCAAATCTACATAAACTAGCAAAACTGTATAGATAAGTCATAAAATCCATCGATAAAAAAAAAAAAAGAAAAAAACTAAAAAGGCAAAAGCAAGTAAAGAAAGGAGACAAACGGTGTCGAAAACAGTGGAGCGAAAGCCCCTCTTCTCTAAATAAAGAGCGCAAAGAAGACCAGACATGCCACCACCAATAATAGCAACAACAGGGTCATCAGAAACAGGGGCAGTGAACTTGACTTGTTCCTGCATAAATGTTTTTTTCAGAACAGACCTCCTGGAAGAATTGTATTTTCTTCGGCGAAACGGGGCTTTTTTGTTGTTGGCGGTGCTGCAAAGTATAGTGGTGCTGATGGAGTGGAGTGGGGAGTGGCAGGGTTTTGTGAGTTTCAGGGGTTGGATTGTTAGAATCATCTTGGTGAAAATTTGTAGGGGATACAAAGATGACTAGTTTATGTATTTCCTTATCCGTGTTTACTTATTACAGGAGTCCCCGCAACAATTATAAACCTCTCACACCGGAATTAATTTTGTCGTTAGCTGTAGGGTACTGCTATTTCAAACCGCTTATCCTTACTTAAAACTTCAAACTTATTTTTAGGTCGTATATTATTTTAAATTTATTTTAATTTTAATTAATATAAAATTAATTATTTTTTTAACTATGTTACTTTTTTATTATTTCAAACTAAAATATTTTTTTTTTTAAAATACACAGTCAATTCTAGGGCTACAAATAAACAAAGCTGTTCGTGAACAAAACTCGGACTCGGTTCGTTTAAGTAAACTCGGTTCGGCTCGTTTTCTTAAACGAGCCGATCTTGAACATGAAAATGAGCTCGGATGAGTAAACAAGCCGAGTTTTTTGTCTGTTCGGCTCGGACTCGGCTCGAACTCGGCTCAGATAAAGTGTATTTATATTAAAAATAGTAAATTTTTACTAATCACTTGTATAAAGATTTCAAATTTTTTTCACTAATTTAAGACATATTTTTTTACATATTTTACTTATTATAGAGTAAAGTAGACGAGAGTTTAGGAGTTATCCCGAAGATTTGATAAACTGAAAGTGTGAACTGAAATTGCAACAAATAGACATAAACTAAGTACATGTACTTCATTTAGGGAGAAATGAAAAAGTTATCTCCCGCTTATAAATATTAATAGTTTTAATCTTAGATGCTTGTACAATCCTACTTGTAACTTGTGTTTGATTTTTTTTAATTTTTTAATTTTTTACAGAATAATTAACCCAAATTCGAATTTTACATCGTATTAAAAGATGTAGACGCGTAGAATGTGACATACCATTGTAAGATATGACTAGACTGGTATTTGATCTCGATATAACTTGTAAAATTATAAATTTTACTTTAAGATTGGTCGATTAAAAAATATATGCGAACTATTAATAGACAACCCGACTTTGTTCGAACTCGGCTCGAGTTCAGCTCAGCTCGGTTGTTCGTAAACAAACTCGGACTCGGCTCACTTATTAGCGAGCCAATCTTGAACATCAATTTTGGCTAGGTTATTAAGTGCCTATTTGGCAATCCATTTTTGGAACCAAACGGAGTGATAAGTTCGATCCCGTTTTTCCTATATTGCTTGGGTATTTTCTTTGATGAATAAGATTGTTTGATGAATAAGATTGTTACTTAAATGTGTTAAAAAAAAAAAAAAAATTGTTACTTAAATGATGAAAAGCAGAAAGTGAGCCCACCGTACTTTTTCTTTTGCTTATCGGTCCGATTGCTTTACTTAGTTAAATCAATTTACTTCAAACTAAATATGATACGTAATATATAAAATCTTTAGTTCCCGATACAACCTTCAGTTCACAATGCAACATTAATTAAAAGAATATATAATAAAATATAATTGTATTCCTTATATATTTAAAAATTTATTTTAGTATTTATTATTTTGTAATTTATATATTTTACATGAAAATTCAGGTACGATCAACAACATATTTCAACTTAAATATTTTTATTTATAATATTTTATTTTTAAAAAATAACTTATAAGTGTTAATAAGTAATATTATTTTTTAAATTAATATCTTTATTCTAAAATATTTCATTTTATAATTTTTTTTCTATTTTTCTTTTAACTTATAAATTATAATTTACCAAACACCTTACGAACTTATAACAACTTATAAGTAAAATTATCCAAATACATAAATAACTTATAAGTAAAATTTACTCTTCACTTATATGACATTTTCCAACTTTAAGTTATAAGTTACTTTTTTTAAGGAACCCCAAACAAGCCCTAACTCGGCTCGGCTCGGCTCGGTTTAAAAAAAAAATAAGCTCGGCTCAGTTCGGACAAAACTCGGCTATGTTCGTTTGCAGCTCTAGTCAATTCATAATATTAAAAAAAAATACCGTACAATGCACGAGTTCTAAGTTAGTTATTATTAAAGCTAAAAAGGATGAAAATTATAAAAGGAGGAGAAAACAGAATTAGTGTGTTAGGCCTGAAATAGGGGTTAATAAGCTAGAATGGGGGGTTGAATAACTTATAACCTTTTAAAATTTAGAGCTTGGCGTTTTCAAATTTTCTTTACCGTTTAAAAATTAGTTACTTGAAAACAAGTAAATCGAGTGCGGTAAATAAATAGAGTACGAGACAGAGATTTTATCCTGGTTCGCGGTGGCTACTCAACAAATGGAGTCCACTCACCCCTAGTCCAGTCCCCGAGATCCTCCCCGGACTCGAGATTTTCTCTACTACAAAGATACTCCTTTATAATAGGCGGAGAAGCCTTTACAACCACTATGTATTTATCTTGGACCTTAACTACCCGTTAATCCCTCAAAATACAATAGCAAAACCTACTAAATTTATCTTGGAGCGTAACTCCCTGCTACCTCATCCAAATGTAAGTAGAACCCTTGCAAGCTTGTCTTGGAGCGTAACTCCCCGTCACCTCCTCAAAACTGTGCAATAATCCTTTGCGTAGACTTCGTATCTACACCTTTTGTCGGTCTTGGATCTTAGATCGGGTCTTGGATATTTCCTCCTCTTCACAGCGCGTAGACACCCAACTCCCAGTCGGCGTGTCAAAGACTTGGGTCTTAGAGCGAGAATCACCTCACTTCAATTCACCTCACGTCAAAGGATAAAATACAAGCACTACGACTTATAAAATTCCTTAAGTAAGAAAGAAGGTTGGACTAGAATAAACCGATACTAAATCCGAAAGATAATTCAATATCTTAAATAGTTGGCAAAGTATAAAACGTAACAATGACGTTTAAATACAAGCTCTAGTAAGATATTAAATATAAGGCCAAATATTAATTATTTGAATAAAATTCAAATATATTTCGTTTGTTATTAAAAGCCTCGGGAGAAATATAACAATAAGTTATAAAGGCTTTATAAACAAACCAGAATAAAAACCACTTAATATTCGACGAGGATACTTTATTTATATTGTATAATAAATTATACGAACAATTCTCAACTCAGAATTAAAGTTGGTTTAAACTTTAAGAGTTCAACAAGTAGGCTGATTTATAACTAATATATGTTTTATACGAGAAGCCTTTTTAACTTGGAATCCAAAGTGTACACTTCAAGAACTACGTAAGTAAGGTTCGTTTATATCTCTAATAATAATATAAGACTTATACGAGCAATCTTGAACTTAAAGTTTGAAGTTATTTATCTCGACGAGGAAGCCTTGTTTATATCTCTAAATAAAATAGTGAGATTTATACAAGTTGTGTTCAACTTGGATTTGAAGTTAAAATAAGCTTATTAATGTTCAACAAGAGATATTTTGCTTATGTCTCTTATAATTATAACGAGACTTATACAGAAATTCGTAACCTCGAAATTTAGTTAGTTTATGTCTCTATTTATTTCAAACAAAGAAGTCTTTGTTTATGTCGTATTATATTGACTTATACAAAGTTAACTTCATCTTGAAAATAAAACGGACTAACTTGCAAATATTCGACAAGGAAGCTTTTTGCTTATATCTCTTATAATTATAACGAGATTTATTAGCTTCTAACTCGGGATATGAGCTAGCTTTAAGTTGCTTAATATTTCAAATGAAGAAGTCTATTGTTTATGTGGTTACTTTCGACTTATACAAATTGACTTCGACTTCGGAAATAAAAAGAAACTGGTTAGTAAATACTCAACAAGGAAGCTTTTATTTAAATCTCTATATGAGACTTATACAAATTGCTTCTAACTTGGAATACTAACTAATTAATTTACTATAACTCAACAACTAGGTTATTTGCTTATGTCGTATATCGACTTATACAAAATAGCCTCAACTCGGAATTTAAGTAAATCGGAGTTGTATTTAATTCCGGATAAAGATCTACGGAATAATAACAACTTATTTAGGAGAGATTAAGATGAAGCAAGAAATCTCCTAAATGGGTTTACAAAGT
>PHNY01045323.1:5654-17521 GCA_003724115.2 Anethum foeniculum
ATGTTGTGTTTGCTGGAATAAAGACATGGAATGGAATGGAATAAAATTTGAAGTTTAAAATTAATAAAATTTTCAAATCTTTTATTCTTTATTCGATTCCGTTCTTAACATCCTTATATTATAATTCAAACTCTACAGTTTGGGGAGGAATGCTCCTTTATGATTACACCTAATAATTCTTATCATAATAAATTTAGACTCCCTCATTTTTCTTGACTTGGTCGGAGGAGTCCAGATCCAGAGATTATTTATTTATAATAACTTCTGAAGATCAACCTAAAATTCGACTTTTTTCTAGTTGCCTTTTGTAGACTGGTTGGATCAAATTGTTTTTTTGGTTTTAAAGAACATTGAAGGAAAATCTGTTAAGAGTGGGGTACAAATTATCGTTGTTTAGCTAATCTTATTTTTTAAATATCAAGTAAATAATAAAAAAGACACTTCTCTTGGGTTGGAGGAGAGGGGTGGGCTTGGTTTGTGAAGGCTACAAATATCTTAATTACCGGAGTACTTCGTGTGCCGATTCGTATAAAGTCGCTGGACAGGGCTAACAGCTGTTAGGTTGGTCCTATTTGTGCAGAGGGATCCACATAGGATAAAGGCTTTAAATTTGATTGGGCTACAGGCCTCTCCAACTATGTATACAAAGGAAATCTCTCCCTAACGGCCGTGTCTTTTGGTTCACGGAGTGTTATGAGATTGAAATCAGAAATAACGAGTAAAGTGTTTTTTGATTCGCGAAGTGGTATAAGGTTAGAAACAGGAATCATGTTAAGATGGTATGGAGTTGAGCAGTTGAGATATGACTCTTGATATTTTGATTAAGTGCCGGAATGGATATCATTAATATAAATATTTTTATGTTATTTATTTTAATTAATTTAAATATTAATATTTTAATAATATTTTTGAGTTATTAATTTAATGTTGTGTTAAATATTTACACGTAATTGTATAAAAATTGAAAAATATATTTAATTCCTCATACCGATGTTTTATACTCACATTCCCTTTATCAAAAATCCATACCTCATATATAGTAGGTTTATAGTAGGTTTGAGATATAATTAGAGAAAAAAATTAAATCAAATATTAGGGATGAGTTTGGAATGAATAATATCTATACAAAGTCCGAACTAAATGACCTATAAATGTTATGTTTGCATGGAATGATAATTGGCATAATATAACTTTTTTTTTTCTCTCTCCATTCTCTGTGACAGTTTTTTGGTCTCTTCGTTCTGTTCCTGGAGAGTGAATCGTGATAGTTTTCTTGGTTATGGCTCGCTATAACGATTTAAATGATCAGTTAAGTTAAGTGGGCTAGATATTGATGATTAGGAGAATTCTGTGTTTGTTTTTGGGGAGGATGTAATAGCTGAAGTGAATAAATATGATCTTTGTGTGGTAGGTAGATTTTTGACCAAAAAACATATCAATGTCAACGCTTTGAAGACTAAAATGGCAGATGTGTGGAGGACGGTCATGGGGATTAATATCAAGGAGCTAGAGCCGGGAATATTCCTATTCCAATTTTATCATTGGGAATATATGAATTGGGTTCTTAAAGAAGGTCCATGGTCATTCGACAACGCAATGATTGTGATGGCAAAGGTTCCAAGAGGAACCACTAAATGTTCCGTTATGGCATGTTAACATGTGGTTGCAAATCTTTGATCTCCAATCTTGTTTCATGTCTGAAATTGTGGGCAAACAACTAAGAGACTTTTTTGGAGAATTCCTCGAGTATGAAAGTAAAAATAACTCGGGTATTTAAAGAGAGTTCATGCGCCTTAGAGTTAGAGTAGATGTTAGGAAGCCTTTGAAGCGTAAGAAGAAAATAATGAAGAAGAATGGATTAGAAGTGACGGTCTCTTGTAAATATGAACGACTGAGGGAATTTTGTTTTACGTGTGGTCTGCTAACACACAGAGAGCGTTACTGTAGGAAGTTTCTTTGTAAAACAAGTGAAGAGAGCAGTAAGGAATGAGGGAGTTGGCTCAGAGCTGCTCCTAGGAGATCTGGTGGTCCGGTGAAAAGCTGGTGGTTGCGTGAAGAAGATGATAAGGAGTGGGAGGCGCGTCAGGGTCGATACAGTTTATTCCCGAGATCAAGGGGATTCAGTTGCGAGAAGGAGGCGAATAACATGATTATAAGAGGTTCAGTAAGGCAAGAGATACATGTTCCAGGGAATAATAATAATCCCTTAATTGTAGCATGTTAAAATCTGGAAGATAGGAGGGAAAATTCAATTTTAAATGAATAGACTGGGCTGGGTAATGAGGAGTTGATTGGGCTTCAAATTACGGAAAGGAAAAGAATGCGTGGTGGCCCAGATAACTATGAGACTATGGATACTCCAGGTGGGCTAGTATGTGCTTCCGACTTGGGCTTAAATAATAAGAACCAGGATGGTGTACTTTCTGATATGGATTGTATAACGTCAAACAACTCTCAACTGGCTAAGCTTGCTCAGCATGCTAGCCGGACATTATGAATGCTATAAGTTGGAACTGCAGAGGTCTGGGGAATCCTCGTGCAGTTCGTTCGTTACGGGACGTTGTTAAGTCTCATAAACCCAGTATTTTATTTTTAATGGAAACTTTGTCTAATAAGGAGAGGGTAGAGAAGCTCGGGAGTAAGTTGGGTTTTGATTATAATTGGGTAGTGGTGTGTGTTGGTAGAAGTTGGGGTATTGCTATGCTTTGGAGAAGTAATGTTAAGTGCTCTGTAGTTGATCATGGTAATAATTTTATCGATGCACATATTTGGAATGTTAATGGGATAGAATGGAGGATGACCGGTTTCTATGGTTATCCAGAAGTGCTCGCAGAAGGGAGTCTTGGGACTTGTTGAAATTACTAGCAAGTAATTCTACGTTACCTTGGGTGGTGTTAGGCGACTTTAATGATATGATTAGTATTGCTGATAAGAAAGGTATTAATACTCATCCTCAGGCGCTTCTCGATGGCTTCAAGCAAACTACCGAGGCTTGTGATTTGATAGAGCTACACCTTATGGGAGGGAATTTTACATGGGAGAAAAGTCGTGGTACTCGAGAATGGGTGAGAGAGAGATTGGATAGGGTGTTTGGTACAGGTTCTTGGTGGAGTTTATTCCTATTGTGTAAATTGAGTGTGCACGACTGTGTCTACTCTGATCATGACCCAATTCAGCTGGACCTTTATAACACACAGTATGCTAAGAAGAAATTTAGGTTCCGTTTCGAGAACATATGGCTTAAGGAGGTGAAGTTTCATGATGAAGTAACAGCGTATTGGAAAAACCTGAAACCTAGTCATTTTCTGCCTAAGCTGATCGAATTATCATCTTTTATAAAAAATGGTGGAAAAGATTTTTAACAAGTTCCGTGAGAAAATCAATAATCAAAAGGCGCTGGTATTGTCCTTCAAGGACTGTGTAGATGAAGAAAGAACTGGAAGATTTGCAGAGAAAAAGATTCTTGAAGACTTGCTGGTAAGTGAAGAGTTATATTGGCAGCAAAGAGCCAAGTCCTTTTGGTTGCAAGATGGGGACTCGAACTCAATGTACTTTCATGCATACGCTACTAGCAGGAGAAAACAGAACCAGGTGAATTATCTTCGAAATGAGAATAGATAAGTTATCAACAATCATGAGGAAATGTGTGGGGTTGTGAGGAGTTACTTTAAGAAGATTTTTAGTGGAGACGAGAGAGCTGATAGGGGTAGTATGGAAGTTCTTGAAGCAGTCATAACAAAAGATCAGAACCAGAAACTCACAGTAGAGCTAAGGTTATAGGAATTTTTAATTGCTATAAAGCAAATGCATCCGGACAAAAGTGCTGGTTCAGATGGCTTAAATTCAGCGTTTTATCAACACTTCTGGAATTTATTTGGTAATGAAGTTTTTTAGTGTTGCAAGAATTGGTTAACTGAAATGGCATTTCCTCTTGATTTAAACGATACAAATGTCGTGCTAATTCCTAAAAAGGAAAATGCAGATGAGATGAAGGATTTGCGTCCAATAGCACTCTGTAATGTTCTTTACAAGGTAATAGCAAAGGTTCTAGCAAATCGGTTGAAAGCTATACTGCCTGGTATCATTTCAGATAACCGTTCAGCGTTTATTCCTGGTAGAAACATTACGGATAATGTGATGTTGGCTTTTGAACTGCTGCATTATATGAAACAGAAGAAAAAAAGAGGAGGAGAGGTTGCTTTGAAGTTAGATGTCAGTAAAGCTTATGACAAAGGGGATTGGGGTTTTTTGGTGCATCAAATGAATCACTTGGGATTTGATAGTAAATGGATAGCATGGATTTAGTTATGTGTTACAACGGTGACTTACTCCATCAACTTCAATGGTTCACATATTGGCCCTATTAAACCATCTAGGGGATTTCGGCAAGGCGATCCCTTGTCACCTTATTTATTCTTATTCTGTGTGGAGGGTCTTTCTCGTATGCTAAGGAATGCAGCTAATGAAGGTAAGATTAGAGGTTGTAAAGCCTGTGTAGTGTGTACAAGCTCCTGCAGTAACGCACTTATTGTTCGTAGATGATAGTTTCCTATTTTGTAAAGCCACATCAGAGGAAGTCTTGGAGATTTGAACGATTCTATAGAAATATGAGTTGCATTCCGGGCAGGCAATCAATCTCCAAAAATCTGGGATTTACTTTAGTTCGAACGTAAGGGTGGATAAACAGGAAGAGCTGAAGAATTTAATGGGTGTCCGTAGTGATTTGAGTATGGGGAAGTACCTGGGTCTTCCATCATTGGTAGGGAGATCGAAGAGAGTAGTTTTTCATTTTCTTAAAGATCGTTTATGGAACAAAATACAGGGCTGGAGTGCTAAATGCTTGTCAAAGGCTGGTAAGGTAATTCTACTTCGAACAGTAGCACAAGCGATCCCTTCGTATGCAATGTCGTGTTTCTTGTTACCAAAATATTTGTGTAGTGATCTTGAGAAAATGATGAATAATTATTAATGGGGTTCTCAGCATAATACCAGGAAAGGAATAAGATGGACCTCATAGACGAATATGAGCATGTCGAAGGAAATGGGTGGTTTAGCTTTTCGTGATCTTCAAGGTTTTAATCTGGCACTACTTGGGAAACAGTGTTGGAATTTGTTAAATAACCCAGGATCTCTAGTAGTTAGGGTGTTCAAAGCTAAATATTTCCCGGAATCTAGTCTATTTGAGGCAAGCAGAGGAGGTGGTGTCATCTTTGTCTGGTCAGGTTTGTGGCAAGCTAAGGAATCTCTGAAGTTAGGGTATAGGTGGGTATTTGGTGATGAGAGGTTTATTAATGTGAGTTCAGATGCTTGGCTTCGAGGTAAAGACGGGCACAAAATCGATGCACAGTCTCTTCAATCAGTGAGATGATTAAAGGTATGTGATTTGTTTGTTCCTAGAAGCAGAGAGTGGGATGTTAACAAGGTGCACGACTTGTTTTCAAGTAGTAATGCTAATTGTATTTTAGCAATACCTATCCCGAAAAGTCAGGTCCATGATCGTATAGTCTGGAGTAACTCATTGGATGGGAAATATAGTACTAAATCAGGGTATAGATACTGGCAGCAGCATTTCAGTAATTGTAAACAGCTTGAGGAGAGTAAAGGGTGTGGGAGACTATGGAAGATTCAAGTTCCATAGAAGATTAAGATGTTTTTGTGGAGGGCGTTCAGAAACAATGTTCCTATTCGCATATTATTGAAGGGGAAAGGGGTGAATACACCTATTCTTTGTCCATTGTGTGGAGTTGATGTAGAGCATTTGAGACATATATGTCTTGAATGTAGGTATGCTCAGGTATGCTGGAATGACTTGGGCTTGGGGGTTGATACGTCTCAGATCTTGTCGTGTCCAGAATGGCTATTGAATATGTTGGCAGTTGAATCTTTTGAGAAGCTAGCTTAGATAGCGACAATTTTATGGGGCATTTGGTCAGCTAGAAACCTAAAGGTGTGGCAAGAAAAAACGTTAACAGCTCAAATGGCAATGCAGTGGAGCGTTCTTCAAGTTAAGCAATGGAGAGATAGTCAGCTTTTGAAAATGTCTTGAAACAATTGCTGTATGCAGACTAAAAAGGAAACAGTAATTAAGTGGCACCCCCTAAATGAAGGGCAAGTGAAGATCAATGTTGATGCTCATATTGTTGCAGGTAGTTCGTGGTTCTCGTGTGGCTTAGTCCTTAGGGATCATAAATGAACATTTATCGGGGCAAGAACTCACAGGACTGTAGGAGTAGCTCCAGTGGTAGAAGCGAAAGCCAGTGGAGTTGTGGAAGCTATCAAGTGGATTAAGTTGCTGGGTTTGCAGAATGTGGATATAGAGAGTGATTCTTTAATCACAGTTCATGCTATTAACAATGCAGCGGAGAATTACCTAAAAGTTGGTGTTTTATTTCAAGAGTGCCGTAGTTTCTTGAGATAGCGTAGAGATATTTCACTTTCTTTTGTTAAAATGCAAGCTAACAAAGTAGCTCATTTAGTTGCTAGAGTGCCTTGTGAAGTCAATTGCTTTATTGATTTTATGACTCCTCCACAATCTGTGTTGGAGCACCTTGTAAGAGATATTTTGATGGATTAATGACATAAACCAGTTTTAAAAAAAATGACCCATAAATGTTTTGTTCAGAGGCAATAATTTAATTAAATTGTATTATTACTTTGTTGGGAAACAAGTTTTTTTTTTCTTCCCTTTGAGTTTTGTTCGAAATTCTACTCATGGCCCGGGAACCCATTGGGCATTCAAAGTTTGGCAGACTGTGACTGTAACTGACATTGTGTTTAGTTGGGAGGAATAAATTTTGCTAGGTATGGAATGAATGTTAGAATGAAATGATGGGAGAATGGTAAGATGGTTCAATGGAATGATCATTCAAGACTCTTGTTTGGTTCATTTTTTTTGTGTCCGGAATGGAATGATTCAACCATTCATTGGAGTTGTTTGGTTACTCAAAGGAATGAAATGGTATTTATTTATTTATTTATTTTGAAAAGTTTGTTTATGTAAAAACTTTATACTTCATATTTAAAAAATGAACACCCCCGCGAATTAATTAAAATATAAATATAACCACTACTACATAGCTTTAAAAAATAAATTCAAAATATTCAACAAGAAAAATAACATACAGTACACTTCAAAATCCACTGTCTTATCATCACTCTAAAATAAAAGGAAAGGTGTTATTAAGCCCAGATTGATCATATTGTTAAAAAGAATACATAAGACATTAACAACAAAGTTTGATCTCAAATCTGGTTATTTAAAATTCCATTAACAAAGATGATTTTTTCCTCAGTCGGTGCTGCAAAAAATAATATCATAAGATCTTCATCCTTGGCTATTTCCTTTGCAACTTGAAGCTTCTGCAAAATTGTGAGATTTGGAATTTTTGAAAGTTCTTCATTTAGTTGCTTCTTTTTCAGCATCATATCTTCATCCGCTGCTATAAGTAACTTGGTTGACGCCTCAAACTGATTAGCAATCTAATCTGAAGCAGCATAGATGATGTGTCGGAAAATAAGTTTTAAAATCGCAAGCGCACAATTTAGTCGTTTAAATACTTGAGATTCGTTCCACAGGGACTATTATATTTTCGCAAGGTTCCTTAATAATTAATTGATCGAACTAGTTAAAATAAAAATAAAAAGGTGACTTATTTAAAAATTATCTCTAACTAAAAAGTAATTATGAAATCTTAAAAGTAAATCTTGAACTAAATTAAACTAATTATTTATCAATTATTAAAATTTATTAATTATCTAAACTAATTTATTTATTTACGAAAATTTTACAAGAAAATGGGCATGACCTCTACGTTTATAAGACTAACCAATTAGCAACAAACCAACCAAACAAATTTATTCCACTAATTCTCAAACACAATAATTTAAACAACAATTTATTTTTAATCAATCTAAATTAAGTTCTTAAAAACTAAATTAAGTTAATATTACGACCAAAAACAACCCAGGTGATAAGTTAACTCAGGATACAGTCAGACATGGAAAAACCTCAGCATTGACTCGACAAAAGATTGACTCGGCTGTATACACATGACCCAACTTCTTGACTCAGTACTACGACTCAACACAAACTCGGTTTTGAACCGGGTCAACTCAGTGCAGCTATAAATCTGCGAAACAGCAGCGTTTGCAGCGGTGGGTGAGATCGAATAGTAGAATAGGGGAGTTGGGATGGAAGTCGTGGATGGCCTGAAATGGAGATGAATTGATGAAGGTGAAATCGAAGTGGGTTTGTGATTAAAGGGGTGGTTAAAGTCACTAGTTGGTGTGTACAGGCGAGAAGGAATAGAGTGGTAATACAAGGCGATTGCAGCTGGGTTTAATCGAGACAGGAGAAGAAGGAGATGGGAGATCGAAATGGAGAAGTAGCAGCAGTGATTGAAGGCGTAGGAGTATGCAGGTGGCTGAAACTGTTGTTATAAGGCGGCTGGTAATTGAGTTAAACAGTGGTAGGCAGCGAAGAAAGAAGAAGATGGTTGTGTGGTTTGTGTAGTGAAACAAAACAAAGGTGGGTCTGTTGAAAAACGAAGGGAGATGGTGGCTGGAATGGCGTAGCTGGGTTCGATGTAGAGAACAAGCAAAAGAAAATTAAACTTTCAGAAACTTAAATAAAGCTAATAAACTGCAGGAAATTATGAGAAACTAAAATGCAGGAAATTAAATTACTAAAGCTAAAGTGCAGGAGAAATAAAGAATTATTAAATGATCCAACCAAACACCAATGCAAATTAACTTTACACCGGAGTTGGAAAACGGTAAGAACACCGGAAAAATAGAAAGCTACCAAACTTACTCTAAATAACAAGATTTAAAATTTAAAGACATCTTACCACTATCAACTTGTAAATATCAAAAATAAAACTAACACACCCACTATATATCATAAACACATAAATCAAAACACACCCAAATAAACAAGAACACTAGATCTAGAGAATTAAAGACAAACTCACACACCCATTTGCACAAAATTAAATTCTACACTAACTCACGCACCCAACATCAAAAAAAACTACTCTACCAAACCCATTAAATTACAATACTCAAAAATTAAATTTACCACTAAAACTAACTAAAGTAAAATAAAAAACAATGCAACAAAGTAAAATCAAGGCATCCTTTCACCAATAAGGGGTAGTCTTATACTATTGATCCTCCTTTTGATTTTATGAAAGTTCATTTGCCAAGAAACAAAAGTAGATCTAAGAACATGAAAATAAAAGCAAGAGAAATGGAATTTAATGACAAGATTTGCATAAAATTAAAGAGTGTTTGAACATGAACAAGAAATTGAATCCCCCCTAGGGTTCTAGCCTAGGGATGGGTAAACAAAAACAAGAAAGTAAACTAATCTATTCCACCCTAGGGTTCTAGCCTAGGGATGGATTTACAAAATGAAAGAAAGCTAAAGCAAGAAAATGAAACCAAGCTAGTCCAACCTAGGGTCCTAGCCTAGGGGGTGTGAATTACAAGTAAATGGAATGGGTCTATTTATAGGGAAGAAATAGGGTTTTAGGGGTGGCTTGGCCAAATCCTAGCCATACATTTGTTGTTGTGTTATTTTAATCAAGGTCTTCCATTTCAACCAAGCCTTTTCTAAGAAGCTTCCTTTTTCCCTTTCCTTTTCTCTTTTTCTTTTTGCTCTTTCCCTTTTAGCCTTTCCTTGCTTTTCTTTATTTTTTTCTTTATTTCTTCAATATGTACAAAATACCTGCAAATGCAAATAATTAATTTATTAAATACGAGAATAGCAATAAATAAGAATGGAAAAATGCAAGAATTATGAGAATATCAAATGCCCCATACTTATCTTTTGCTCGTCCTCGAGTAAAATCAAAAAAATAAAAATGTGAACTAAGAAAAACAATCCTAAGTTATTATGCTCCTTTTCGTAGGCGTGACGGATAATTTTAGGTTTGCCAACCCGTTAAACTTGTAGACGATCTTTACCGAATGAGTGTTGTCTCCTAAGGGTTTACAGAAAATATACCCATAAAATCTTTGAGACAACTTCAACCAAGTGTCAAAAACTCAATTTCACTAAAGCATTCATTGGTGTCAACAATAAGATTTTTATAAGGAAAATACATGCCTTGTAGACTCTTCTAAAAAATAGCCAAGATAAAAATGACTCAAATCCACTTATGTCGACTTAGAAAATTTACAAAAGATTCCAAAGTGTGTAGTGAGTTTAAGGCCTTTGATAGATCTAATAGTCTAAGAACATTTTCTCTTTTTCAACCAATATTGAACTGACCCTTTCTCTATCGAAAAAAGTATCTAGCCAAACTTCGCAAAAGATTATTCTTTTTTTTTTTCTATTTTCTTTTTTTAATTGACTTTATGATGTTTGTTTTCTTAGGCTTTCTATGTTACCCATGTAGTGAGCTTTGAGTCAGTGACTCCTAAAGTAGACGGCCTTAGGGCACTAGGTTTTGAAATCCCCCTACGGACTTAATAACTTGAGTAACAAAGGACACAAAACTCGACTAGTCAATTCTACTTGTGCCCATCATCTTAAGATTTTTGTTTTTTAAGAGCAATGGGTATTTAAATAGTTTATTGAACATTTTTTTTTCTTTTTGCTCTATTTTTTTTTCTTTTCATTTTTTTCTATTCGCCAAGGTTTGATTCGACATTGTTTCAACATGTGGGTTCTCTCTCAGGTATCGAATAACACCCCTAGACAATCTCTCTAACAAAGGTCTTGTGTAAAAGTGCCATCTAGGAATCTAGAGTAAAAATCATTCGACACAAGTTTCAAAAAGACACCTCACTCACTACGTTCGAATTATCTTCAAGGCATTATACATATAATTTTCGAAAACAAGTTAACACCAACTAGTACTAAAGTTCAAAAGAATGTAAGACAACTTAGCTAAAAATGACTCTATTTTTGAAATTTTTTAAAACTTTTCAATATTTTTGGATTTTCTGATTTTATCTATTTTCACTAAACCCTCCCCATACCTAAATCATGCATTGTCCTCAATGTATGCAAAATAGAGAAATATACAAATGAGATTGTGAGAAAATACCTGATAATGGATGACGGAGAATCGAAATGTAGAAAAACTACTAACTAATAAAACTCACGCACACAATTGTTTCCCTCATACCTGAATGTCGCAAGGGAATGGATCAAAATGAACTCAAACTAACCAATGCCGGCAGGAAAGACAAGATGAAGCTTCGAGAAAGAGTCAAGATACACTTTCTCCGGAAAATGACAATCAGTCAACCCTATAGAACATGTATCACTAATGTTTTCCATAAACCAACTTAAGACTTCTTCATTTTGTTTAAGCAGATTAGAGACGTGTAAAATTTGGTCATGGTTCAAAACACTAGGAACGACATACGGAACGGGTCCACAATCTCCTAAGGCAATTTAGTCAACAATTGAGCAAGGCAATAACGAGTTAAGTGGAGGTGGTTCACCTACGGGTAGGGCTGTAAATGAGTCGATACGCTCACGAACAGTTTGGTGTCCGGTTCAAAAAAAGTTCGGCTCGAGTTCGGTTCGATTTATAAACGAGTCGAACATAAACACAATTTCAAGGTTCGATTTGTAAACGAGATGAACTTGAGAATAACATAGTTCGGCTCGAAAGTTCGCGAAGAAGTTCGATTACAATGTCCATGAACAAGGTTTTTAATATAGTTCAGGAATATACTCGTTGATATATCTCGTGAATAAATATATGAATTATTATTTATATATATATCGTGAATAAGTATATGAATTATTATTTATATATGCTCGTAAACAAGTTATGACACACGCTTATGACATAATATTGGTGAATAATTGTGTATATATTTACCTACAAATAAATTTATCAATT
>PHNY01045323.1:17553-27712 GCA_003724115.2 Anethum foeniculum
TTTTTTTATATTTATAGGATTTAAATTATAATACATGCTAGACAAGTAAATATATAATCCAACTATTTTATGTAACTTAGGTTCATGTATTCAATTAGTTTGTTTAATTTATTCAAAATCAGAATGCTGAAAAGTCAAATTTATTTGTTTGGTTAGTAAGGGTTTTAAAATTTTTATATAATTTTTTTTCATTTTTTTTTAAAAATAATAAGTGAAATTTATGCAAAAATTCAGGAATTGTACGACGAGCTCGTAAACTGAGTTGTTTGTTTATGATCAAGAGTTCGTGAACAATATTCATGAGCTGTTCGTTGAATCATAGTTCGTGATCTGTTCGTGAACATGTTCGCGAATAACTTTTTTCTTAACGAGTCGATACACGAACAAAAATTTCGATTCGATAAAAGTTCGAGCTCGAGTTCGATATATTTTTAACGAGCTAAAACATGAACACTTAAGAGTTCGGCTCGGTTCGGCTCATTTACAGCCCTACCTACGGGACTCTTATCAATGTGACAAGGTTCAACAGTAACATCCTCGGGAGTTTCCCACTTTGAACAAATATTATCCAACTCTTCTAACATCTCTTCCGAAGTCATGTCTTTATACGACTCAAGGAGCTCTCGATTAGATTCATAATTACGCTCAACATCCTTTTTGAGAAGTGACTCAATTTCACTATCCTCAAGGCTAGACCAAGTGACAACCTTATTGACCATATTAACCCCTATTCGTTGTTCATAAAGTTCACTGGGTTCTTCAGAGACAGGTTTTGAAGGTTGTTTAGAAGATAAAGGTTCACTAGGTGAAGATAGTTTACTCAGAGAAACAAATAACTCGGAATTCACGAGTTGACTCAAAGGATTTGGAATTGGATTAGATAGAGAATGATTAGATTTAGAATTCAAATCTTTTTCGTCGTCATGAGAGTCAACACCTACTTGAGTATCAACCTTTTTTTCTGACCTTAGAGAAATTATAGTGTTCACATTTTCATGTGATCTTTGATTGGGCGGAGATTCAGGATTGACCTCTGGTTGACTAGGAAGCTCATTCTTCTCAAGCACACAGATGGTGTTGGCTAATTGACTCGCTCGACCCACTAACCTAGATATGGCTTGAGTATGAGAATTTAAAAGTTGCCTATCTCGAGTTAGGGTTTGTATGAAGTTGGTTTGAAATTCAATTAAAGCCTCGATACCGGGAGGATTCAAAGGTGCTTGATAAGGAATTTGGTTCAACGAAGCTTGAATCGGGTTCGAAAAAGAATTTTGATTTATTTAAATGGTGCAACAAACAAAGAAATAAGAAAAATGGTAAACAAATATGGATGCTTAAACTACGTGTCCTAATCTAAAACATGAAAGAAATTAACGTACCTTGGGGTCCTCCAGCGATCACCACAATTAAAGTACGAAAATTTTAAATCAAAAAATTAAATCTAGCATGATGTGATCCTAAGTGAAAAATACATGATGCACAAATATGTAATTTTAACTATTTTTTTGATTTTAGATTTTCTAATTTTTTTTGTGATTTTTTCAATTTTCAGATTTTTTTGTGATTTTCTAAAAATAAAAAGAGCGAAAAATGAAGAGATACGGGTTACCGAAGTAAGCTTCCAAAATTTCCAAGAGAAATTCTCCGGGTTGTCCGCTTTCCAAACACCCCAATTTTATGAAAATAAGAAAATAAAAATAAAGCAAGAAAAATTAATTTGAAAGACTAAAAATTAAGGAAATATTACGAAAAATTAAAATAGTCCCCGGCGGCGGCGCCAAAAACTTGATGTGTCAGAAAATAAGTTTTAAAATCGCAAGCGCACAATTTAGTCATTTAAATACTTGAGATTCGTTCCACAGGGACTATTATTTTTTCGCAAGGTTCCTTAATAATTAATTGATCGAACTAGTTAAAATTAAAATAAAAAGGTGGCTTATTTAAAAATTATCTCTAACTAAAAAGTAATTATGAAATCTTAAAAGTAAATCTTGAACTAAATTAAACTAATTATTTATCAATAATTAAAATTTATTAATTATCTAAACTAATTTATTTATTTACGAAAATTTTACATGAAAATGGGCATGACCTCTACGTTTATAAGACTAACCAATTAACAACAAACCAACCAAATAAATTTATTCCACTAATTCTCAAACACAATAATTTAAACAACAATTTATTTTTAATCAATCTGAATTAAGTTCTTAAAAACTAAATTAAGTTAATATTACGACCAAAAACAACCTAGGTGATAAGATAACTCAGGATACAGTCAGACATGGCAAAAACTCAGTATTGACTCGACAAAAGATTGACTCGGCTGTATACACATGACCCAACTTCTTGACTCAGTACTACGGCTCAACACAGACTCGGTTTTGAACCGGGGCAACTCAGTACAGCTATAAATTGGCGAAACAGCAGCTTTTGCAGCGGTGGGTGAGATCGAATGGTAGAACATGGGAGTTGGGATGGAAGTCGTGGATGGCCTGAAACGGAGGTGAATTGATGAAGGTGAAATCGAAGTGGGTTTGTGATTAAAGGGGTGGTTGAAGTTAGTAGTTGGTTTGTACAGGCAAGAAGGAATGAAGTGGTAATACAAGGTGATTGCAGCTGGGTTTAATCGAGACCGGAGAAGAAGGAGATGGGAGATCGAAATGGAGAATTAGCAGCAGTGATTGAAGGTGCAGGAGTATGCAGGTGGCTGAAACTGGTGTTATAAGGCGGCTGGTAATTGAGTTAAACAGTGGTAGGCAGCGAAGAAAGAAGAAGATGGATCTGTGGTTTGTGTAGTGAAACAAAACAGAGGTGGGTCTGTTGAAAAACGAAGGGCGATGGTGGCTGGAATGGCGTAGCTGGGTTCGATGCAGAGAACAAGCAAAAGAAAATTAAACTTTCAGAAACTTAAATAAAGCTAATAAACTGCAGGAAATTATGAGAAACTAAAATGCAGGAAATTAAATTACTAAAGCTAAAGTGCAGGAGAAATTAAGAATTATTAAACGATCCAACCAAAGCCCAATGCAAATTAACTTTACACCGGAGTTTGGCCGGAAAACGGTAAGAACACCGGAAAAATCGAAAGCAACCAAACTCACTCTAAATAATAAGATTTAAAATTTAAAGACATCTTACCACTATCAACTTGTAAATATCAAAAATAAAACTAACACACCCACTATATATCATAAACACATAAATCAAAACACACCCAAATAAACAAGAACACTAGACCTAGAGAATTAAAGACAAACTCACACACCCACTTACACAAAATTAAATTCTACACTTACTCACACACTCAACATCAAAATAAACTACTTTACCAAACCTATTTAATTACAATACTCAAAAATTAAATCTAGCACTAAAACTAACTAAAGTGAAATAAAAAACAATGCAACAAAGTAAAATTAAGGCATCCTTTCACCAATAAGGGGTAGTCTTATACTATTGATCCTCCTTTTGGTTTTATGAAAGTTCATTTGCCAAGAAACAAAAGTAGATCTAAGAACATGAAAATAAAAGCAAGAGAAATGGAATTTAAAGACAAGATTTGTATAAAATTAAAGAGTGTTTGAACAAGAACAAGAAATTGAATCCCCCCTCGGGTTCTAGCATAGGAATGGGTAAACAAGAACAAGAAAGTAAACTAATCTATTCCACCCTATGGTTCTAGCCTAGGGATGGATTTACAAAATGAAAGCTAAAGCAAGAAAATGAAACTAAGCTAGTCCAACCTAGGGTCCTAGCCTAGGGGGTGTGAATTACAAGTAAAGGGAAGGGGTCTATTTATAGGGAAAAAAATAGGGTTTTAGGAGTGGCTTGGCCAAATCCTAGCCATACATTTGTTGTTGTGTTGTTTTAATCAAGGCCTTCCATTTCAACCAAGCCTTTTCCAAGAAGCTTTTTTTTTCCCTTTTCTTTTCTCTTTTTCTTTTTGCCCTGTTAGCTCTTTCTCTTTTAGCCTTTCCTTAATTTTCTTTATTTTTTTCTTTATTTTTTTTCTTTATTTCTTCAATATGTACAAAATTCCTACAAATGCAAACAATTAATTTATTAAATACGAGAATAGCAATAAATAAGAATGGAAAAATGCAAGAATTATGAGAATATCAATAGACAGCCTCCAACAATGAATCTACATTTCCTTTCTTTCTTTTTTTACTTGTTATCTAGTCTTAATGTGTGATCCGTTGTAGGTCGTCATGTAGAGGTAATTCATCATCCGCTTTAGTGTTTATTTCTTCTACCACATCTTCGAGATTTTAAGCCATATTTCCGGTTGCCCTATCTTTTTAAAAGATAATTGAAAGTTCTTTAAAACCTGACATAGCAGTATTCTGCCATTTCGCTACTCCTGGATGAACTTGCACATTCAAATTTGTATTTTTTGCCAAATAAAAGTACCAAAGAAACTAGTAGAATGTAGACCAAGTTGCATTTTTACTGAGAATATAGCCTAATCAAGCATAATGTAATTTATCTAAGGTGCTCAAACATAAAAATTCATAAGCTATCAAGTAGCATTGATACAATTATTTTTTTATGATAAAAAAATCTAAGTTGCATTATGTGGGCTACTTATGATTAACAAGTAAATTTCTGTATATTAATGAATGAATAATATGGATAAATGTGTAGTAGCATATTTACCATAATCAATTGATCAGATGGTATTGACTAAAGATAGTTACTTCTGCCAAAAGAACAGTAAAATGGCCATATGTATTTACAGATAATTAAATTTGATTCATACTTTCTAAAGAGTTGTGTATATTGCAACTTAAGCAAAACACAATGTATTCTAGAATCTAATACTTGCATTTGAGAAACTATAATGAACAAATTTTTTTAAATTTTAGGCTTTATCTAAATCTTCCTTCGTTCAAAACTTTCAAACTACTGCACTCAAGTTGCTTATCTAAGAACTTGTCAGGAGTGTAATTGTAGTTCTTCCTGATCAGGCAAGCCTCTTCTTGAAGCTTCTTACGACATCCCTAATAACTAAACTACATAATTGATTATATTCATAGCATGTGTATTTTAGTATTTATTTATTATTATATTCATCTTAATCTTATGCACTACTATTTGAACTATTTTCCTAAATGAGATGGTTGAATTTAAATTATTTTGCAAGTTTTACGGAGCACATATCCTTTTTTTCGATTTTATTGATTATGTGCTACATTTCACTAAAAAAAATAGAAAAACCAAAGGTCAGAAGTCTGTTGGAAAATGCTTGTCTAATATGGTCTCTTAATAAATAGACACTATCTTTACACAACTTTCTTAAGTAAATATCAGTAAGAACACTTGAGTCAAGACCAACTACCCTCCTGGATAGAAGTTAAAAAGGCCTGCTAACAAATTATAAGGTAATCTTTTTAGTATTTGCTTCAAGCAGTTGGTCATTTCACTTGTATCCCTTCCTATTACCTAATATATCACTCGTTGAAGAAACAAAACCGATAATCTTAAATGTTTAACAAACTTTACTCTAAAAATAAGTTGTGAAATCAACTACAATCTTAGGCAACATACACATATGTGTAAAATGTTAATACGGAGCATCACTAAGAAGTAATTAGCAGCGGTAGTGTTTAGAGGACTTGCAAACAAAACACATTCTCCCAAGTAGCAATAATTACGATTTACTGAAATATATCCAACGATTTGAACAACTCTTCACCCCCCCCAACAAAATTACTGAAATATATCCACCTCTGAAAAGGTGTAAAAAATCCTTCTCCATTAGTATAACCCGTATCTACGAGATAGTAAGTACCTTAAAATTTGACAAATTTCAGTATTTACACATTGCACAAAAAAATCTTAAAAAAACATAAAATGATTATATTTACCCTTCGGAACTTTTAGTCCATTCTTTCGTGACAAAGCATCTTTTAGGACTCTCCCATCAGCAGCAGATCCTTCCCAACCGGTTAGTGCATAAGTGAATTGTAAATTTGATGTGACCGCAGCTAGGACATTGGTTGTAATTTTGCCTTTTCTATTTCGATACCTAGGCCTATTTTGTACAGGTACATTCATACAATATGTGTTCCATCTAGAGCTCCAAGACAATTTTAATAAAATATAGGCATGATATGAGAAAATATGTAAGTAGTAGATATCTTTTAGGATAATATTTTTAGAGTGTTTAATCGTACCTTAAAGTACTTCCACTTTTCATCGGTCGAGTCATTTGGAACCGGTTCAGGATGTTTAAACTCTTGTAATCTCAAAACCTCGTTAAGGACCATATGAACATGTCTACTAATCGTTTCAGTTGACCTTTGAAAGTTTGTGCTCATAACACTCATTTTTTCATGATGGGCTAATATATATAACAACACCGCAACTTGTTCGGCCACATTTATATACTTGGTATTGTGTATGTATCCTCTTGACTCAAGGATAAAGCATAGTTTATAAAATGTTTTCATGTCCATTCGAAGATTTTTAATACACCTATCATCACTTTGATAACTAACCTATCAACATAGTGAATTCTTTCCATCTTAAAATTGAGTACCTTGGTCTTAATGCTACCGTAGTCCCTAACACAACAATCATTTGAAAATACCAAGATATCAAAGCAATCATTTTCAGCCACACCATATATAGCATAATTCTCTTCCTTCAACTAGAATTTCTTTTACTTAACGGAAGTCATGCCATTACTGCATATAACCACATTGTTCTTAGAGGCTTTTTATCAAACACGTAATACACATTCTAAAGAAACACTTGAACAGTAATTTTATCTGAAATGGACCAAACAAGCATTCATATACACACAAAACAGTCCTGCTATTTAAATTTGTAAAGGCATATACGCATAAAAAATCATCTCAGCATACATACATGTACATATATACACACATATAATTAGCTACGAATATACATAAATCGAAGAAAAAGTATATATACATATATAAGTTATGAACACACATAACAAGCTACCAAATAACTACCAAAAATCTGATAATATTTTATCTAAATCGATAAATTTAAAACCTGTTTCAATAGATCAATAGAGGCTCCAAAGTTTCTGACTGAGGCTTAGATAGATCAATAGAGGCTTCAAAGTGTCTGATTGAGGCTAAAACTTCGTCTTCAAAGTAGATCAATTTGTAGATACATGAAATTTTTGGTGAAAAAGTAGAGAGAGGGGGAGAGAGTAAAGAGAGAGATGTGAGACGGAAAGAGAGAGGCGAGAGAGACATAGAGAGAGAGAGAGAGGCGAGAGGGAACAGGGCATAGATAGCGTGTTTTTTTTTGTCCGAATGAATGAATGGAATGGGCTTAATCCACACTTTCAGAAAGGAATAAACTATCTGACTAATGGATGGATTGGAATGAACAAAAGAATGGGTCATTACATTCCTTGGGCTAACCAAACAGATTTTTTTTAAGAATGGAATGGCCCATTTCATTCTCTCCTAAACCCATTCCTTTCAGCCCAACCAAACAGAGTGAGTGTAACATGACCCGAGGAAGAGGAACCGCGCTTGATAATATCTTGCACACTTCTTTATAAATTATAATAAAACAAAACAAATCGCTAATGTGAATACTAAATGTAGATGTGGTTTGCTAAAGTCATAAAAAAAATATAAGCTCCCCTCTAAATGTGAGTAAAAAACTTTAGGTGGGAAAGAATGGGAGAGGTTTGTAGAAAAAGACAGATAAAATTTTATATGATAAAATTTGGGTAGAAAATGACAGAGAGTGGACCATTCTTTGTTAAATGAAGGTTTAGATTAGGTTTTTAGGACTAAAGAATTATATTTTTTAATATTTTTTAATTTAAATTCCAGTTTATTTCCTATTCCATCCAAATACAAAACAAAGATTAAGCTACAAATTATGATTAGTGAATCCATCTTATCCATCATATTTGTATTTATGTTGAGTAATTTTTTTAGTCTTAAACTACTGATATATAACTTCTAAATTTTCATAGCAGGGTCATTTGTTTTCCTTTTAATCCTTCTTAAAGCTTCTTAACATGCCTACCTTATTCATTAGAATTGTTTTGTGACTTCTTTTTATCTTCTTAATTATTGAAAATCTATCATTAAAATTAAAAACTGTACTTGAAGTGTTAAGATGTAGTGATTTAACAAGGAGATGAGGCTTTAGCATATGCATTCTTATGTTCATGGATCATGGGTATTTGCATTATTATAAGAATTATTCTATTTATTAAATATGTATGTAACTCCATGAAGTAAAACTTATGTTTTTAATATGACCAAAGACATGTACTTAATTACTTATAATTTTTTAACAAAATGATTTTCGTTTTATTAATTTTTAATTACACAGTTTAATTTATTTATAAATTATTATTAGATTTGATAGAATATCATCAAAATTGAGTGTGAAAATATTTTGTGAAATAACATTATTAATTAATAAAAGTAAAATAAAAAATCGATATCATTCAGATATTCTAGTAAGTCATTTACCAAATATTGTTATTCATTCAGAATTCTGATAACTAATCTTTCAGAAATTTTAATTATTCAAAAAAGTATTATTTGGATTTGTCAAATGACTCCTAAGAGAGACGTGCAAAAGACGGGATGGAATTTAAAAGATGAGTAGTGCTAGGTATTTAAAAATATTTCTTAAATTTTTATCAATGGCGTGTTTTGATATAGGACGTACATATATGACAAGGGTGTCGCATGCCTATCAAATAATAATTCCTGACAAATCCTTCTAACAACGTAGTAGAGTAAGTCAGAGTCGATTCCACAGAGACAAATGTATCAATCACTAACAATTTTCGATTTGATTAACTAAGCCAATAACACAATAAAAATTGAGAGAGATTATTAAGCTAAAATTATACTACAGCAAATATGTTGTGTGAATCAAATAAATAAATAAAACATCCAGAATTAAGTATCCCCACTAGCATGAATCATTGCAATTATGATTTTCCCGCCCCAATCAATCAAATACAACTCAAGAGGAAAGATGCGCCCTATAAAATACCAATAACCTCTCTCGAGTATTAATGTCTTCTCTAAAATACAATGAAGCCTATTTTCATGGTATCAGGCAATTTAGAGACATTGAACACAACATCCTAACATCCTAACAATCTGTTCTACCTATTTTCATGGAGAAGTTCATGTCATTATTGGATAAATCACAACCATCTAAGTCCAACTTTCGTTGATAAGTAGATATCTAGTTCAAACAATACACATAATCACGTCTGACTTGTAATTGTTAATTAAGAACAACTCAATAAGCAAGAACATGTAACATAACTGAATTGGGGGGAATGGGAAAATCATACATAAATCATAACTAGCGTTCAACTTAACCCTAGATTAAAAATCAACTCGCTCATGACTAGATTAACAAAACATATAATATAACAAGAACAAATAATTAATATTAATGAGAATAGAGTTGAAAACCTTTAATCTTCAACCAAGAAGAAAAGTAAAAGCCCCCTCCTCTTGTCTATGTATGTATATATATATATATATATATATAACGCCTAACAATGAATCCTTATTTGATTATAATAAAAGTATAATACAAATACGTTTCCTAAACTGGTTTTGTTTTTCAAGAAAAATTCGTAGTCGACTTTTCTTCAGTTATTCTAGGCTGATCCAGTTGCAACTTGATACTTGGACCATTTTAGAGTAAAAGATAATTTCGTTATCTTCGCGTGGGCTGTTAAATCGTCCAATTCTGACTTCTAGAACTCAAGATATGGCTCAAACATTAAACAGCGCGCGTGCAGTCCAACAAATCCGAATTTCCTTTTAATAAATATTCAAATTAAGCTTTTATTCCCCGATCCTTCCAAATTTAGGATTTTCTTGCTTTTTACAATAAAACATTAAAATCTATTTAATAAAAATCCAAATCAATGCAAGATTTAACAAATATGAGGAATAAAATCATATAAAAAATATATAAATATATGTTCTATCAATATATGTACCCAGGATCTGCATCTTATCATTGAGAGCGTTATTTTCTCTGTTAAATAGTAAATTAATAAAAGGGTTGATAAAAAAGGAGTTTTGATTGTCAAATTTATCAAAGTTTGACTGAAATTTTATATATATATATATATATATATATATATATATATATAGGCTTT
>PHNY01045453.1:5551-15725 GCA_003724115.2 Anethum foeniculum
ATTGTAAATTCGACTTATAAGTTGGGTCGACAAACACTCGTCGATAAGTTGTTGCGGGCTTATAAGTCAATAAGCTGACTTATCAGATTTGACAAACAGGCCATAAGTACTGCTGTTTTTATGCTAATGAACCATAAAGACCGAACAAATTACAAATAGGAGAGAACAGAACTTATATAAGATCATGTTAAGTTATTTGTATCTTATCTTAAGAATTTTGACAGATTAATAAGGTAGAGGAACATATCTCATTTATTTAATTTAATATATTTGTTTGTTTGAATATTAATTTTCCCTAAATCATGAAACGAAATCTATCATATCATATGATTAAGTGTGAACCTTCCTCTATTATCATGAAAATTTTTGGACGGGATCTACGTAACACTTACATATTATTTAAAAATGTTAAAATACAATTTACGATCTTATAATTTCATATTAAGATCATATGGCATATGATAATATGATATACGAATAGTTATGCTTTGATAGTTAAATTTTGTAAATAGATACACACAGTATCAGAATCTATGAAAAACCAGTTCTCTTAATAATTTTTATTTATTAATAAAAGATGAGATTTCTATTATTCCCATGAGTATGACTAAATTATCTGTCTGTTTTAAGGGGCCGAAATGCATTGAATTTTAGTAAACAATATTGCATAATAATTATGGTAAACTAGCACAATATCAATGCAATTGCTTCTTTGACAAAGTCATGTCAATTGGTTGTCATGAACAGCTTGTGCCACTAACCACTTGGTGTTCGACTAGGACATTTTGTGTGCGATTTGTATATGCTTTTTCAAATTTTCCAAGTTACATAACTTGTGTACCCGGTACGAGTAAAACATTTTCTGAGATGTGTTTCGAAAATACAAAAATAGTATAATGTATAAGATTCCCGTATTAGCGGTTCAATATGTTTTTATATTTATGAATAAATAGACTGTTCTACGATAGCCCAAGTGGTTAAGGTTTTATCCTTTGTCGTCCCACGTTCTGGGTTCCTCACCCGAGAATTTCTGAGAACAGATACTCATTTGTAAGGCTATAAGCCATATTGTCAAAAAAAAAAAAAAAATAGACTGTTGTACAACAGATTGTAACACACGATGGGGCTGGGGCAGTGGTGGACTGGTGGGGAATGGTCATGGTGGAGCTGGTGGTGTATGGCTCCCACACGGCCGCGCTTCTCTGTTTATAGATATTCTATCTAGCAGTAGTATATGCAAGCACAACAACTATGGATATGCATAAATGTGGGTTAATGTGTACGTAAAGTCCGATGTCATAAAACACATACCTTTTAAATATTAAAATGTTCAAACTCATATATCATTTTACTCTTCAATTTTAACAAAGTATTATTAGGATCACTAAAGTCATAATAAATATCAAACAAATACCTCTAAATATGTATTTGAGAATTAAAATTATTTTTATAAAAATTTATACATTTTTTCTTAATAATACTCTAATCAAATAAAAAAATTATGAATTTTAGTATTTTTTATAGTATATCTAGATTTTATAAAATCTATATACTAATTAATTTTATTTAAATAACTATAAAATAACTATAAAATTATAAATAAATAGTAGATAATTTTTAAAAATTTAATTGTATTATCTAAAATACTAGAATTCATACTTTTTCATTTGGTTGGAGTAGCATTTAAGAAAAATGTATAAAACTTTATAAAAATTAATTTTAATTTTCGAATATATATTTAAAGGTATCCATTTAATTTTATCCTATATATAACTGGAGTAAACCACTTAATGTGGCACGCTAAGATGGTTTGGTTGTCACTTACCCAAACGTACACGACACCGGTAAACTTATAATAGGTAAATATATAATAAACCACACTCATTTCTTATTTTATACAAAATAATAACTAAATTTATAATAACTAAAACTATAACAGAATTATCACTATCATATCTATATCTGCAATTAAAATAGATAAATATTAAATATAGATAATTTATTTTGGAGTTAAAAAAGAAGAAAAGATATAATAATTACAAAAATATTGTAATATAATGTAAAATATATATTAACTAAATAAAATAAATTCAATACAAATATGATTATAAAATATATAATATCTTCAAAACAATATGAATCATAGTCCCATGGATAAAAAACATGAGAAAAATATAGTAATCATAAAAATACTATCTAATATAATTAATTATCAGATTTTTAAAAATTTTAAAATATTAAAGGCGTTAAATTTTAAAATAAGGTCATTTAATAGTAATAAAATAATATCATCACTAATAAATTTTTTGAATTTAGTTAAAATTACAAAATTTAAAATATTTCAATAATTTGATAATATTTATTATANAATTAAAACAATTCAAAGTATTTAAATATAAATGGTATATCTACAATTCAAAAAGATAAATATTAAATATCAATATTTTATTATTGAGTTAAAAAAGAAAAAATACATAATAATCATAAAAATCTATTCTAATACAATCTAAAATAATTATATTAACTAAATAAAAATACTTTCAATACTAATATGATCATGAAATATAATAGTGTTTTTAAAATAATATTATTTGTCTTTCTATAGCTAAAAAAATGAAAATATATACTAATCATAAAAATTCTATCTAATAATAAAATAATATTATCACCTAACCAAATTATTCAAATTTTGGTAAAATTACAAAATTTTAAGAAATTTAAATAATTTGGTAATATTATAACAATATCTCACATTAAAGTTTATCAAAATAAAATTTTGAAAAATAATGAATGAATTAATAAATAATGCCTAAAAAATTCAATAATTTAAAAAATATTAAAGTCATAAATTTTGTTATTAAAATATAATATATATAACATTATATCTATATATATATATATACACACATTTAGTTTTAATAATTATTAAAATTTAATAAGGATAAAGTAAAATTAGTATAATACTTTAAAGAAAAAGAAAGATATTAAAAAGAAATAAAATTAAGAAGATTACTGATTTTAACTATTATAAAATATCCCATGCATGGGTATAAAACTAGTATTTATTATAACTTTAATGATTCGCAATTCGCATGATACCTGATTTACATTGGTGAGTAAACTGATACATAGCTTTTAGTTGAGCAACCACTTGGATGTTTAACCATTTTTTCACAAATGCACACAGTATGAAATATAAGTGTTCATTTATACATCATTCGAGAAGAATTCCATTTTAAGATTAGGATTTAAGCACAGAAGTTTATAATTCACATAGCCTAATCTTTGGTTTCTTCTCGGCTCCTCTCGAGAACAAAGGCTTCATCTTTGTTTATTCAAATTTTGGAACAGTCTATTTTCTTTTTTTTCTTTGCTTTTTTTTTTGAAAGGCAAATTTTATTGATAATATGAGCACGGCTCAGGTACATAGACTAGACATTACATTGGCCAGTAGCAGAAACATAACTTAGAAAATATAACTGCTGACCTTAGGAAACCATTAGACCTACTAGTATTGATAATACGAGGAAGAGTAAAATAACTGACATATATATCTAGAGACTTAGATGCTTATGAGCCACTACTTAGGTATATTATCTTTGGCTTCATTGCAAGACATCATATCTTCATAGAGGGCAAACTCCATAAGAGCCTCTTCTACATTTATGAGTTCATACCCCTGGAGTTGAGGGTCAGAGAGGTTTAAAACTGAGTCTTGGAGAAAAGATAAAGCATCACAAGTGAGAACTCCAAGAGTTTCTTCAGGAGGAGGGAGTTGATCAAGGGTTGGGGAAGGGTCAACTTTAGAAGAGGATGGAGGTACACCAGATGGAGTGAACACAGGGAACTCAGAGGATATGGGAACCATAAAGTTGAGTTCTTCTGTCAGTGCCTTGTCTGAAGTTGGCTTTAGGCATGAGTTGATAACAAAGCTTGAAGAAAGCCCTTTTTTATCCACGGATCCGTGAGATTTCAAAGACAGCAAACCATCATTGATACGAGGCTCAGCTTCATGGACCTTAGCTTTTCCTTTATCATTCGTGGGGACTCCCAAGGGGAGTACCTCATTTGGATTGCGAGAAGTCCCTTCATTAATTACAATGCCCTTTTGAGACTGAAGAGCTTGGGCCTGAGCTGCTTTGAAGGCAAAACCAGGGTTTGCTATTAGAGAGAAAGCTTCTTCTTTAGAGCCCAATACACTTAGTTGATTGTCAACCAAATTTTCCAAGCGGGCCACTTTCTGAGAAAGTTCTAGGAGAGAACGATATTCACTCTCCTCGATGACCACCTTTTTATGACGCTTTGGTTTGGGGCCTTGAGACACTTCACCAAGGCCATAATTTGGTTGGGCTTACAAAGAAGGAATGTTAGGGCCCCAGCCAATGTCCTTGTCCAGGAGATCTTTCAAGCCTGGAAGGTGTTGGTCAATTTCCACCAAGCCTTCATAATGCTCAAGACTGAACCGCGCAACATGACGAGCAACCATGTTTCTTGCTTCAATCACCGGGTAAATTCTGCAAATAGGTTCATAATCACAGGGGATAAATGGATTGCAGGCGTTAATTTGTTGGGTGACATCAACCAAGTCTTCCTGACTGGCCTCCTTAAAGTTTTGGCTTCTTAAGATTCTAAAGGACTCCACATGCTCAGTTTCGATGCACACATTGTTGAAGCCTCTCGAGAAGGCCTCTTTGATTTCCTTGTGGACTGCCCAGAGTTGTGACTGGAAGTGTGTCAAGTCTTTTACTGGGCCAGAAACGCCCCATATAAAAAGACCATTGTGGTCTGTCATCACTATGCCGATGTTGTTGGAGTTTCCATTTGGGAGAGGTGGATCTGATACGGCTTCAAACACATTAACTTTAACATATCCAAAAGGTGGGGGGACCCGTACAATATGTAAAGCATTCATGGTGAAAAGGAGGTTATATGGAGATACACTGAGAGTAGAGATGTTTGGTATATAGAAGGCAGTAAGCGGTGCTGAGACTCTGATTCATGAAGAGGGGTTTATACACCTTCTCAAAGCAAACCCTAATACTCATGTCTGGGAGACGTGCTTGGAAATATTTTTTGAAAAGCCAAAAAACCTATCTGATTGGGCTCGCATGCACTCAGGTAGATGAATACGGCTGGGATATTTTGAAACTATGAAAAGGAATCCAGCAGGTGATATGTTGTGTATGTTGTATATGAGAGACCTAATCATGACCTCTAAAAAGCAGTACGATCTTAGATGAATTGTTTTAATATTAGAACTTATAATATTGATTAAGACAGAGTCTCCTCCAATAACATAAGTCTATTATTAAAATAATGAGATCCTAAAAGAGATCACTTTTCTAAGATACTATATTAAAATAATAATACATAAAATATTAGAGAGAGAGTAGCTCGTCCAATAAATTATGATTATTATTAAAATATAAAATCAGATATGGGGATTTATGAACGGAGTGATGAATTACGGGTTAGAATAGCAGCCTGTGGACTTACATCAACCCAACCAATGCTGTATCATCTCTAATTGGGCCGTGCCGTTTTTTGCTAGAGTGTGGGCTTCTCTGTTTAGCTCTCTTGATTTATGACTTAAATCGGGCCAAACTGATGGGAGATTATTATGTTGAGCCCAAGCCGCAAATACAGAGCTGGACTCCAAATTTAGATAAAATAATTCAAAATCATCCACCAATTTTTGCGAGTCCGTGCAAATTACAAGGGATATGTCCTTCCATTTAGAGATTTGCCACATCTTCCACATTGTTAGTACTGCCATTAACTCTGTATTTAGAGAGTTTAATTCATATGAAGGTCCCAAGAAGACTATCAAAGTAACATTCTCTTTGGATTTTAACAAGCCACATATATTCCTCCAATACATTGACTTGTCCAAGCTCCATCCACTATTGCCACTAGATCATATTTTCCAAACAGTTGTTTCCAGAAACAAGATTGACGAAGAAATTGTTGGGTTAATATAGTACCTTGAGGATTTGATTTCCATGACTCAAAGCTGAATTCCAATAACCAATTATTTGCCAATGCCCATGTGAATGATGTAAATAGATCAAATATTGAAACGATGCTTTTGATTTTTTTTTGAATTGTTGAAAGTATTTTCGTTCCGGGCTAACCAGATGGTCCAAAGTACCGAGGATAGTGTTAATCGCCAAGCCTTTATATTGGGTGGCAAAAGTTTGCCAGAAGCTTGTAGGAAAATTGATGGTGAAATTGGTATTCCACCAGGTTTGAACAAGATTCCAGGCCCAAGAAGCCAATTCACAATCAAAGAAAAGATGAGTTAGTGATTCTTCCTCTGAGTTGCACCACAAACAATAACTATCAATCCCTGAATTGGAAAGTCTATGGCTTAAGAAATCTTTTGTTGGGATTACCATGTGCCTGAATTTCCACGTAAAGATGATAATCTTTGGAGGAGCCTTTAGTTGCCAAATCCTATCCCAGTGAGAAGGTACACCCTGATTCCCAGTATTTTCGATCATTTTCAAATAGCATTCTTTCGTTGAAAACTTTTGCTTTGATGGAGACCATATCATTTCATCATTTCCCACATGAAGTTTAATTGAGCGTATTATTGAGAAAAACATAGCCAGAAGGTCCTGGTCAGAGTCTAACGTCTGCTTCCTCCACCATGCACAATTAATCTCCCCCACTTGAAGCCATTTTGCATAAATGAGAGCCAATGTGGTGTCTTGATCAATAGAGATGTCGAATAGTCTAGGCCATAAGTCCTTAAGAACATCCGAATTATGCCAATGATCGTGCCAAAATAGTATTGAATTACCATTTTTGATAGTCCAAGAAAAATTATTGAGTAATAAGAGTGGACTTATGGATGGCGAAGCCTTCAGACCGAGTATTCCTTTAAAAATATTTGACATTGATGGCGTGAGAGTCACTTCCTCTAGGCGTATGGCAAGTTCCTTACCATATAAGTTCTGAAAGATTTTCTGCCATTCACAATTCCTTTCATTGTAAAATCTCCACCACCATTTACCTAATAAAGCTTCGTTTTTGTGCTTTAAAGAGGTAATATTTAAGCCTCCTAGATTTTTCGGGTTTTGGAGAGTTTCCCAAGCTATCAAATGCAATTTCCTGACCGAAGAGCCGTTATCTTTGTTGCTTCCCCAAAAGAAATCACATCTAATTTTGTCAAGCTCTAGTATTACCTGACTCGGAATTTTGAAGAGACCCAACCAATACGCAGGTATGCTATCCAAGGATGATTTAAGAAGTATCAGTTTTCCTGCTTGATTTAGTGTGTGACTTTTCCATGTGGCCAGCTTCTTTTTCAATTTGGAAATAATTGGCTGCCAAAAGACTTTGCGCCTAATGTTAACTCCTAGGCTAGCTCCTAGATAATTAATCGGTAGAGAGCCTACTTGACAGCCAAGGCTGGAAGCCTAATAGATGACATCTGCAGAATCACCATTGAAATCATATAGGGAGCTCTTCGAGAAGTTGATTTTTGGCCCTGATAGGATCTCAAAACACTGGAGAACTCTCTTTATTCCTAGAACAGAATGTAGGTTATCCTGAATAAAAAGAATAGTGTCATCTGCATATTGAAGGTGAGAGATGACACTATTCTTTTGATCATATTGAATGCCACCGAAAATATTCTTATTCAAGGCTTCCTTCAAGAGGCAGTTGAGAACCTCTCCTACCAACAAGAATAGCAGAGGTGAGAAAGGGTCAGCCTGCCTCAGACCTCGGCTTGGAGTGAATTCCTTTGTAGGGCTACCATTTATTAAAATCGAGAGCTTTGCTGAGTCAAACATCATTTTAAGCCAGTTTATCCATCTTTCCTGGAAGTTCATTTTTCTCATACAATCAAAAAGGAAATCCCAGTCGATAGAGTCGAAAGCCTTTTCGAAATCTAGTTTTAGAATTAGTCCATTAATCTTCTTTGATTGTAAGCCATGCGTGATCTCATTTGCGATGAGGACACTATATAAGATTTGACGACCTTTGACAAAAGCTGTTTGTTGTTCCGATATTATGGAAGGTAGAAAAGATTTTAGTCTATTTACGAGTACCTTTGACAAAAGTTTGAAGGGGCAGTTCATCAAACTTATGGGTCGATAATCTTTGACTTCCATTGGCTTCTCCTCCTTTGCTAACTCTGTAGTTTTTAGAAATATAATGAGAAAGCTCCCAGAGGAACCTTCCGATTTCACAAGGGATCGAGCTGGTTCACAATATTAGCCGAATAGTATTGAACCCTGCTCTAAAGTTCGTAAGCAAAACAAACTAGACAAATCTAGTTGCCTAACTACTTCACTGCTGCCGAAAACTAATTCATTATCAAAAATTTCCTGAATTACTTGACTTGACTTCCTTAACATATGCATCTCTTTTCTTCACACGGTTACAGTAGGTGAGAATGCATTAAAACTTAAATTTTCCTAAAAAAGACATTTACCTGTGCCTCAGAAATTTCTGTGAAATTGTAAACAATACAAAAAGATAAGAAAGAGAAAGTACTGTTTTTTTTTCTCTGGATTGTTAACTTACTTTGCACATTCATCCTGCCATTTTTTTTACAATATTCAAGCATCTGATATTTCACAAAATCTTAGGGGTTCACTTGACAGAAATGAAATTAATTTTCGCATAAATAAAATGATCATTGTCTTAATGAAAATTAAATTGTTCACCTAGGACAAAGAAATAAAATAATTCATTCTCATATCCATTTCATTCCATTGTAAATTTCATTCTACCCAAAATTTGTGGGATAAACTCATTCATTCGAAAACACAATAAAAGTTTCACATATTTCTTCTTTACAAATTTTTCTTTTAAAAACTTTTATTCGAAAAAATTTTCCCGAAACTTTTTACAGGAAAGTTTTTCTGAGAATTTTTTTTCTAATGGTTTTTTCTCGGAAAAGTTTTCTAGAACTTTTTTCGAGAAAAAAAATTCCCAAAAATTTTTTTGGGACAATTTTTCCAAAAAACCTTTTTTCGAGGAATATTTTTCTGAAAATAAATTTCTTGAAAAATTCTTTTAGGGAAAATTTTTCCTAATAATTTTTTCCCGAAAAAGAGAAAAAACCTTTTTTGAGAAAATATTTCTGAAAAACTTTTTTCGAGAAAATTTTTCCTAATCGAATTTTTTTTCCGAAAAACTCTTTTTCGAGAATGTTTTTTTCACAAAACCTTTTTCGGGAAAATTTTTCCTTATAATTTTTTTCTCGAAAACTTTTTTCTCAAACCTTTTTTCGAGTAAATTTTTTGAAAAAGCTCAAGAATTTTTTTTCATTTTTTATTCCATTCCCTCTCAAAATATGACAAGTGAACGGAATAATGAAATAATCATTACATTCTATTCCTTTTTATTCGATTTCTTGCTTATTCCATTCTTTCATGCATTCCATTTTAACCTCATTTCGTTCATGCGAAGTGAAAGGAACCTTAAAGTTTTTAATTTTGGAAAATAATAGTATACGCATACGAAATTTAACATGTTTTGAAAACTAACTTTATTCTAGACAACCGGAAGTATACTAGTATTTCATATTTGTATATTTGATGATCTCGTCTCTGTATTTTTAAAGTAATCCTGGTAACTTTTTAGAATTTTCTCCAAATGTTACGGTATGTTTTGTTGATAAAAATATGTCGATGAAATTGATATGAATAACTTTCTCAACCATTGTGCTTTTTAGAAATTTCTTCTTTGTTTGTTTTTATTTTACAATTGTCCTTGATAGATTATTACTTATTCCACAATAATCATTTTTATATTGACAACTTAAATATAATTTTACGATTTCAAACATCTCGAGAATGTCATAAAAGAACCGCTTTTGTCCATTTATTTCTATACATTTTACTTTTCAAAATGTAATTTTACGATTTCCAACATCAGGAGAATGTCATTAATGAACTCTTTTGTCAATTAACTTTTATACACTTTCTGTTCTAAATGTATATTTCAAAAACGATATATTATTATAAAAACTAACTACTTCTACTTACATTCACTACTTTTTTTATACTATACTCACTTTATATATAAATATTATTTGATCCTAACACCGTACCCATTTTTCTTACTCTTCTCCTCAAATTATATTTTTTCTTAATTTTCATGTCCAAGCATTATATATATATATATATATATATATATATATATATATATATAT
>PHNY01045453.1:15815-27451 GCA_003724115.2 Anethum foeniculum
TCCCAGAAACTTTCTGCTAAGCAAGAGATAATATTTAAACAAGAAAATGTGAGAAATAATTAATTTTTGAGAAATATTAGAGTTCTCAAAAACGTTCTCAAATGCTGAGTTGTCAGTAAATTATCAGCTATTTTCTTATAAATGATACGGACTCGTCATGCATACATATAAATCTCACGAATAAAAATATATGCAATTGAATATAGTTTTGAAAACGTTTTGAGATATCTAGCCCACCTCTTAATTTTTTGTTTTGGATAGGCAAGGACTTCTACAGCGCGTATTACTATTCTCTAAAACAGATTCACAAGATCGCATTTTCAAACAAAAGGAGGCCTGGCTGGAAGGACCTGAATTTGAATTACACCTGTTTATCATTGTTAATAAAGTAGTAGTAATTTTTGAGTGAGTGACTTGAGTAAGTTACTTCTAGGTACCATTTTTCCTGGCTAATCTATGTGATAATGCATTTCTAATGGTCATTAAGTCAACATACTGAATTTTTTTTTTTTTTAATTTCTGGTAAAATATTGTTGTTAACTTATTTACGGCACTGCAAGTCTACAACCACTTTTCTTTAAAAGATAAATAAACAACTAAATCTTCTTTAATGTTTTCACTTTTTCTTTAAGATATGGTGAATCTCTTGGGATTACCTTTCTGTGCTGATAACCTACATCCGCAGCTTATATGCTCAAGAGGTACTTTAAGTAATTATTAATTATTCTATAAGGTATTTTACATATTTAATCTCTTTGTAGTTATTTATTGATCAGTTGAACACTTTGCTAGGTCTAGGTGGGAACCCTGTAAAATAAATAAATTGGTAGCCCCGAGCCAAAAGAATTAATAAGTAGTTTCATTGGAAAGAGATTTCATACTAATAAAAGTGACAAGACTGGGTGCGTGTACTTGTAGTCATTTTCACAAAGATATAAAAGTTGAACCATCCCCATCTTAATAAAACAGACACCGGATTTCATTAGGATAATATACTATGTAAATGTTCTCACAAATATCTAATTCAACCTTAAGATTAGCTTGTAGTATACTATATCCATTTATCAGATTAGCACAAATCAAGAAAAGTCTTGGTCATCCAACAAATTCATGTGAATGTAGGCTTCATTTTGAATTCAAAGTCATATGCTATAATCTGACACTATTTATTTCTTATCGGTTTTGAACAAGTCCGAGCTACTTTCGAACTTAAAATGTGTTTCTGAACTAGTCCAAATTTTTTTATAGTTTTATACACACACCAGGGGCAGGGGGTGCAGAGGATTTGAACTAATTCTTGTTTTATGCATGAACTAGGAGATTTTAAGTAGAGTACTTAATTCATCACTCAATAATTATGGTATCATTACTATTAGTTTAAATTAAGCTAGTGGGGTTGATTAAGGGGCATGGGAAGATGACTGTTAAGCTGTCATACTCATCTAAACAAGACTAATTATAATGACATGATGCAAAGCAACAATGCATGCCCCCACTTCTGGAGGCATTTCATTTAGACCAACTATTTCCTTTCGCATGTTAATATATCTAACTGGTACTTGCACCTTATTTTCCGTCCACACCCTACTTCACGAGCGGGATATACTGGTTTTTATCCTTTAGCAGGTTATCATTATATTCTTGCAACCATATGGAAAAAGAAAATGAGGATGAGTTGGGAAGCTTCATAACTAGATTCATCACTATAACTGGATTTCTTTTGTAGTAGTAGTACCATAGTTCAAAAAAACATTCCTGTGACCCATTTAATGTTCCAAGTTTGAAAGTGTCTTGCTAATGCATCAAGTTCCCTAATCAATAAAATCTGAAATAGGTCCATTGTACTCAGCCTCGCTCTTCTTTTTTTCATTAAGATTGTTTCCGAGGTTTGAACCTTTGACATATCCAATGTGCTCAAGTTTTAGCTGCATAATATTCTAAAATTTACTGGCCAAACATGTCCGCAAATGTCCTGGGACTTGGTTTTAAGTTTTAACAGCCTGTAGTTTTCTTGCAATTTCCAAATTTATGCAAAAAAGGCACTATGGTGTATATTACTTGGATGCAGATCCAACACACTATCGTTTTTCTGATGACCAGCAAGATGCCTTAACACGAGGGATTCACAATCAAATGACAATACTTGCGATAAAGGATGGAGCAGTAAGTCCAACAATCCACTGTTTCGTGTCATCCATATATCATCATCGACCCAACATTGTGTCGGACATGAGAGCTAATATGTCTATTGCCAATGTTACTAGGTTTGTCTACACAACAAATATGTGAAGTGGTCCAACTAATGTGACTTATTTATCTGTAACCCTTTAACACTGACCATGCGAATCAACTCAATTAACCTTTATATATTCAGCACATGAACACAAAGAAAACCAATGTAATAAAAGCAGAAAATATATTGAAAGAAGATTGAAATTGAATGTACCACATTTTTCCAGACATCATACTTTTACACATCTGGCAAATCATTAAGTTGAGAAACATCTGAAGTTGAAGTGGGTCAGATGCTTTGTGATTATAGGGAGAAAAAGTTGGAAGGTCTCGTGCTCATCATGACAGAATAGAGTGGAAAATGCTGGTAGTTTCAATTCCTGTAGTACAATTTAGAGAAACAAATGTAGTTAGTTAAAAACAAAGGCTTATACTAAATGCAAACTAAACTAAATGGTGATACTGAATTACTGATAATTCAGTGGATGCACAAAAAAGACGAATATGTTGGCTGGAGACAGGTTAAAACCTTACGGAGTTTCATGCTTCCTTTGTTCTACATACAAAGTCGTTGAATCACAGACTGCTAAAAACCCAACTGTAAAGCCATAAGATTCATCAACCACGTGCTGTTGCTAAAGTAATCATAAGTCATTGTTCTCGCAAATGTTCATCTTAAAGGAACATATTCAAGAAAAGATTACTTCAACAAATTTTACATCATACTCCGCTTAAGTACTGCAGTATGAATATGATTACTGTGGTGAAAATAACTAACTGGAACAAAAAATATAATAGCATCTCTGTCTCTGTTTCTTACATATTGGAAACAGTAGTAATAGCTTGTAAAAATATCATAACAGTAAGTCAGTAAGAACTGTGCAGTTCCATTGTCACAGTCCTCTGCCTGGAAATCTCGAGATACAATGGGTTTGTAAATATGATAAATTTGATCTTAAAAATCATGTTAGTACACATAAAATTATGTAATAAATGGACTAAGGGAGTCTCATGTATATTTCCTTTGCCTAGGTTCTAAGAAAGTACTCCCATCAAGATGTACTAGAGCAGGATTCAAGTATTGATGCATGACACAGGGAAGGGATAGCCCAGTTGGGAGAGTATCAGACTAAAGACCTGATGCCTGCTTGTTTCCTGTTTGATCCAAGTTGCAATTTCCATTTTTATAGCGACAAAAAGAATTGATGCAGGATTCCTAAAATCGTTTGTATGATACATCATGTTAACATAAGATAAACTAAACTGAACCCATCATAACAATAGGTGTGCGTAGTCACATGACGAAATACTGAACTGCACTCGGTAACTTGTATTTCATTTAAAAGCATCAAAATCACAATTGAAATAATAAATTGTTCTTTAAAAGAAGATATATTTTCTTTATAAACAGGGGAGAGGTGACAGGAAATGAGAAACGAACTTTAGCTATACCATCATATGGAGGTGACATGGATCATCTGTTTATATGAGATGATATACCTCTCTGACAACAGCTAATGCCTGCATCCATCTCTTAATTAATGCTTCGGGCAACCTACTGAGGCGTCATATTAATCTCTTTGTATCTCTGTTAAAGCAGTTCCTGCACGTACAAATTCATACTCCTAAATTCTTTACTGGTTTACTACATTTCAGGTTTTAAAGCAGTGCTGATAGTGCTAATAGGTAGATGATCCCATTATATAGATACAAAAAGATTATACCTGTCTAATAAGCTTAGTTTTTTTATTAAAAAAAAAATGCGACCAGGAACAGGTCGATTTTTCTTTTGTTTATGCTACAAAAAAATTAAATTTACCTAAACGCTCATAATGTATTAGTCTTCCCAACTTCACAAATTCATGATTTCTTCATTTGTAATTATTTATCAACTGAATGAAAATTAACTCTATGATACTGTAAAATATTTGAAGCAAGCAATAAGATCAAAAAGTATTCTTACAATCTATTTGAAGCAAGCAATAAGATCAAAAAGTATTCTTACAATCAAAAGTTGCCCAACGGGATGGAGGTACAACAGTACGATCATGTTTGCCCTCTGAGACATAGAGCAAACTGAAAAGATCTGTACCAGCATCACTCTTTCCTGAAGATGTATCATTTCTAGGCTCGGCAATTGGAGGTATAAAAAAATCTTCGCTCGTCAAATCCATTGAAAGTGAAGCCTGTTAGAATATTTTATACACAAATAATTAAGACACTGAGAATAAGTGACACGTATCTTCTTATTGTATTAAATGATGAAGATGAAGTTAAAGGGACAATTGCTGAAGAAAGAGAAGAGGTAAGAAACAGTGGCAAAGAGGAAAGTACAGCCAGAAGACCATACTTTCACCCCAGCTCGTTGTACAAGGGTGAGATGCAAAATCGTAAATAAGTTGACAACATACACCTGAGTGCAAATCTATAAAGTGCAGAGTGGTATCAACATTGTACCTTCAATTTTTTTTTATCTTTTTTAGATTTTGTCATTTACAAAATGTTAAATCTCCACACAAGCATGTCCCATTTATGTCTCTAACCTCTTATAATCTAAGAGGAGAGAAAATGAAACAGATTACTTATTATAGGAGGAGGGATTCAACTACTATTTAGCCCGTTAATAAGTAAAATGTGTCCCCTCAAAGTTTACAAGTTCCCTCAACAATCTTAGAAATTAAGAGTGTTATGTGGCTTTCCCTCAACAATTTTGTTGGCTTCGCCACCTAATACACCCCAGAGAAACACATAATCACTAACTACATGAAGCAACTATCTGTAATCTTGGGCGAAAACATGACCATGAAGCAGCACTTAATTAATAGTATAAAATAACAGCATACCCCGTGTGCAGTCCTTGTTGTAGGTTCAACTTGTGACATGTGCTCATTCATAACATCTTCCTCCAAGGAATATTTTCTTGCTTTCTTTGGAATGGCAGTCTTGATTGTGCCTTCTGCTGAATCATGAAAAGTTGGGTCATTTTGAAAATCTAATGGATTTGGTTGATTTGCAGTTTTTGAAACCCACTTCCGTGTTTCATACCTGCAAGAGAAGAAAGAGAGAAATGAACTTCAAATTTCAAATCAAAATGCTTTCGCAGAATAAAGCTTAGCTGAGAAATTACTTGGTACGAATAAAATTTTCAATAGCACCCCTTTCATAGTTTTGTGGCAATTCAGCTTCCCAGTAACTGTTTGCCTTTTGATTGCCCATATCTGCACAACAAAAACAATAAAATCATCATCATATGTATAGAGACAGAGACACGCACAGTGCATGCTCCAATTGTTTGAAGCCTGAAAATAAGTGGCTATTCTCTACTTGTAAATGTGGGTCATTTGGCTAGAAGACAACCAACTTCTTGTGTACTTATCCCAAGCAACTCTGATATGTTCCATTCAGTGGAGCATGGGACCAAATACTTTTTCCAAAGAGTAATATGCATCTATTGTGACAGCAATCTTCAATTGTAGCATCAACTGATGATAATATGTGTCTGAGTTTCTAAGTGTGTGCATTAATGCATGCGTGTGTGACGGAGAGAGAGTGAGAGAGAGAACAAGAGAACACGATGAAGATGCTCTTACACTGCATGAAGGCAATCTGCTCTGGTAGCCAAGTATCGAGTGTTGCAGATCTTACCTATATTATAATAATGAAGAATGCCATAAATGAGAAATGAATTGCACTGAGAACTTTACTGCAAAATAAGAAAAGTAAGATTGTGAAATGAAACCTTCGATATGTGTACTCCAAGACTTCGATGTATTCCCGAGCACTGCATGCATATAAATATTCCAAGATTCACGCTTGCCCATCTTGGAGCCCTGAATATATAGAAGTACAGTACAAGTACAAAATATTACAATGAAGAGAAATGTGCTCTTGATGTCATTGTAATGCCTAATAAACTGATAAGGGATTTACTGTCTGCTTATTCTTCTTGATTGGAAAACTTAGACCAGAATTATATGAATGTGTAAATTTTTGGTAGGTAAAGACAAGAGTGCAAGCTGCATTAGCTTAAACAATATTTTCAATAAAATGACATAAGTATGCGAGTTTAAAGTTGTCTCTTGCTATTTTTTTTTTTTTTTTTCTAAATTCTCTTGCTAAATATTGGAGACTACATATACTCTTACTGAACGTGGTTTATAGCCATAATAAGTCCCAAAGAGTTTTTTTTTTCTTTTTGCTAAATAGTCCCCAATAGTTTCATTGCTTACTAGTTACTACTAATGTTAATATATTCATTCTGCACTACTTATCTTAATACTAATAGAACAATCATATAACATTTTTGCCATTATAAGAGTAATTCAGATGGTGAAAATTCTGTGTCACGAAGTATATCATCCTATTTGATCGTTTATTGAGTATCTTACTTGTTACGACAATCTGCACACTCCTTATTTTCTGGCAGCTTAAGAAGGCCTTCCAAAATCTGAAAAAACAGAATTGCAGAACTGTAAAGAGAAGTGAATGAAATTTAGAGAAAGGAAGGCTTTATGATGATATTTTACTCAGAAAATGTCACACTTCACCCATTGAACCATTTAAACACTTATGTAAATACTAAGAGCATCTCCAATAGGCTCTTTATTTGAACTCTTAACTCAGAATATAAAGAAGAGGAGTAAATATACAACTCCAATAGGCTCTTAGTGGCTCCTCAAATCAGTAAGAGCCCCCACCTCCTTTATTTTTAAGAGCCACAACTAGCTCTTAACTTTTTTTTTTTTTTTTTGCTAAATAACTAGCTCTTAACTTACATTTTATACTAAAATAATCTCTCCACTTTCTTTCGTTCTCCTCCCCATTTGTTCTTTTCTAACTTCAATCTACTTTTAATTTTAAAATAATAGATAAGGAGGGGGTTTAAAGATTATTGTTGGAGATGAATCTACATTATCTTACTAGGAGCTATATTTTTATAATATTTATAAAGAGGGAGCTAAGAGTCTAAGGAACCTAATCCTAATGTGTTACCCGATTTTTTCAAAGCGTAGGGTCTTTAAGAAATCAGTATCACCACTTCTACGAGTAGAGGTAAGGTCTGCGTACATCTCGCTTACGAGTGAAATGTACCGAGTATGTTTGGTTTAATATTTATTTTTTTTGACACTAATCCTACTTTCAGTTCCTGAAATCAATTTTTTGATTTCTTTGACATCTGAATTTTTTAAATCATTTAGGTTGCGTAAATTGTTCTAACTTCTAGTTTCTCCATGATTTGCAATATCCAGGTTTTGTTTTTATTAAATCCATACCATACCTGATTAATTAATTATAAACCTTTCTAGAATTGTCATGCATAATTTGTGGACAAAATAACATCATTGCTTCAGTTTTCATCAAAAAAGTCCTAAATCTTATGAAACATAGCAGTGCAATGCAATACTTGACATTAGCATTTACAGCAGGTTGCATGAAACATCAATGTGTCATCACATATTCATGCTAATTACATATCAAATCCAGTGAGCTCACAATTTCATGAAAACATAGAGTTGCATCATTAACATGCAGAAAGAAATATAAATAAAATGAAAGATTGTACCTTGGTGTGTTTGAGATTAAGTTCCTTAGATACAGAAGCTTTCTCACTCATCTTTGCCAAAATTAAATTTTAGTTGCCTTCCAAGAAAAAACAAAAGAAACACCCAAAATCACAGAAAAACAAAGAGAGAAAGAGATGGGAGATGGAAAAATAATTATTTCTTAGCTCCCATATCTTCCTCTTCCTTTCTTTTTCTTTCTGGTTTTTTTAAAGAAAATTATGGTTTAAGAATGGTGATTTGGGGTCAAATAGTGAAGGTGGAAATTGATGAAAACACTCCAATTTTAGCAGTGGATAAAATGCACACAAGACCATGAAATTAACAGTTCCTTGTTGCCCGGGCACCACAACAAAATAACTGTCTTTCTTTCCTCTATAAATCCTTTTCTTCATTCATAAATTAAACCTCAACAACCGCTATACATTCAAAACTTTAATATTTTTAATTTTATATTAATAATAATTTATAAGGTGCAACGAATTTTTTTTAATATCTTTATTTTAACTAGCTTATTATTACCCGTGCAATACACCGTTGTATGGTTCCTTTATTCGTGTCTTTTTTTTGATAATTATAATAATATATTTAAAAATTCAGAACATTATAATATTTCATAGAAATTGCAAGAACACGAACTATATAAAAGAATCATGTGAAGATCAGTAATTTAGCGGAGAACATAATATTAAATAATAAATCAAGACACGACTAAGAATTTCTTTTCGCCTTCATCGAAACTTCAAACATTAAAAGTATTTTTTTTGTGAGATTAGTCTCAAAATTCTCCCCAAACTTTTGATCAAAGTGTTTGTTAATATATTTAAAACTAATAAATAAAATTTTAGATTTTATATAATATACTTAAATCTACTAATATAAATATTATACATTAATTTATCATTGAAAGTTGAATAATATATTATGGCCATGTTTGTTTCAAGGGATTATAATCCTTGAAGAATTTACATTAACTTTTTTAAATTTGAAGTATTATAATCCCATGAAATTGTATTACAATCATCTTTTCGTTTCATTTCTATGGGATTATAATCCCTTCTCTCACAAGGTATTATAATCCCATGGAAATGAACTAAAACAATGATTAAAATGTGAGTTTATGAGATTATAATACTTTACGTATTGAAAAAAAATGTACTTGTCCGGGAATTAAAATCCTTTCAAACAAACATGGCCTATGAGTATTAGATACTCCCTCAGTCTCGTTTATATTGGTCACAATTCTTTTTTCGTCTGTCCCAAAAATATTGGGCACATTTCCATATTAAAGCAAATTAAGAGTTAAATATGTTAAGTTTTACTAAATATGTTAACAATTGAGATCAAATTTGGTAATTTTTAAGTGATTGCTAAATAAATGATTTTTGATTGATGGTTAATATTAGTGGGACGGAGGGAGTATTAAATATGTTATTAATACAATTTTGAAGTTATAAATAAGAAATTTAATATGTTAGTAGAGATAATCGAACCTAAAAAAATTTATCAGGTTTCGTTTGCTTTTTTTTTTATTGAGTTCTAGAAATCAGATTTTCAAGATTTTACAACCCACACGAAACTCACGAAATATTCTTTAATTCAGTGATGATTTAAAATTTAATATTTACGTAAAATTTTCTAGAAACTGAAGAGAAAAAAACAGTTATAAATTTTGTATTAAGTATTCAATTCAATTTAGGATAACTACTTAACTAATCTATTCAATTCAGAATTCCTACTTAATTTTGATTTATATTATGAAATAGAATATTCCCTTATTATAGATCCAACGTCTATCATCTATTTATTTTAAGATCCAACACTCCTTATTACATTGGTAGTACATGACTATAACTACCAAATATTTGGATAAGATTACTCTTATGTAGGGGTGATCAACCGTTAAAACCGCCCGTACCGCAAAATTCAATTTTAATTTTTATTTCTTGTAACGCGGTTGTAGTTTGAATTTTTGATAAACCGCGCAGTGCGGTGCGATTTGCGGTTTGACATTTTAACATTGCGGTTCAAACCGCACCGCACCACAATGCAATGTCTTTATAAATTAACACACACACACATATATATAATTTATATACATACATACACACATATTATAAATCCATTTCTTGTTTAATATTTATGTTATAAATGCTAGTTTAAATATTACAAATTAACGACATGTTTTTATTTTTAATCAAAAACATATTATTTTTAGCCGCCATATTAGCTAAAATTTTATTATATTTGTTTCTAATTATTATTATTTTTGAAATATACACACCGCACAAACCGCACCACACCGCACCGTATTTTCGAGGTGTGGTTTATGCGATTTTTGAGTTACGTGGCTTGGGTATGGTTTGAAAATTTGATCAAACCGCATGTGCGGTTGGTTTGCCGTTTGAGAAAAAAACAGCACCGCTCGCACCGCGATCATCCCTACTCTTATGCATGTTATATTATAAGGATATAATTAATTATGATAAATTTTTAAATAACTGAATTCGTCGCTCTTAAAACTAAATAATTACTAATATATGAATATATTAAATTAAATGTGTTTCAGTTTGCAGTAAACTTATAAAATAATTATTCTTAATTAATGCTATATTGTAATTATCAGACTAGAATTGAATTTATCGTTTTCATTATATCCTACAGAAAAGCGATAGTCAGTTGAAACGTTGTCATTGAAAAATATTACCAATAGTAATAGTATAAATAATATTAAATAAAACTGAAAGATAAAAAATATTATTCACTTTTATTGTGAAAAGTGAAAACTATTAATGGGGTTTGTAGATATCTTTTTGCAAATTTTTCAAAACAAAAAGAAGTTAGTTATAAATAGCACAACAAAATTATCGAGGGAAAAGAATTTTAAAAAATTGTAAATTTTGAAGTTTGAAAAACATGAAATTTTGATACGTTTTTTTAAAATACCTAAAATAAGTAAATCTTAATAAAATAAATATCATTAACTTAATGATATTAGCAAACATTACTTTGCATTTTTCTTCAAATCAAAAAATAATTTGGTTTGATGTAAAAATTTATAAATAATATTTATGAATTACAATGCGCATCTGCAAATATTACTTTGTATTTTATAATAATTTAATATATTATAAATAATAATTTTAAAAGACATGCCGATATTTAACTAGTTTTCTATAAGAAAAAAATGAGTTATTGACATGTTTCTTCAAGTTTTACGAATCGCGATTCCTATGATCAAAATTATCATTTAATAAACGTAATTATGTAAATGTATTTTTTGTTAAATAAATTCTAAAATTAAGAAAAATTTCCCCTAAATTTAATAATTTAAATGCCAAAATATCCAATTTCAGTTCTTGTGTCTTTTATACCTATTACTTAAGACTTTGTATAAGGCGTATGTCAATTTACAATTGAAATCATATGTCATCATTGTGAATTGTCAATTTACATTGAAATCATATGTCATCATTGTGAATTTCAATTCAACGGTTAACATTGAAATCATATATTGTCATTGTGAATCTCAGTTCAACCGACAAGACATAAAAAAAACTTCTCAAATCTCAAATAACATTTACAAATAGTGAATTAGGGAAGGATACCACAGTGTGCAGATAATCAATTCAAATCTAAAAATTATACAATTCAATGTGAGTGCATGTGTGTGTGAGAGCAACTCCAACAGCATCTTAATTCATTCTCTAAATTTAATATATAATATTGGATCCTAATAACTTAAGACATCAATAACTATTCTCATCTCCAACAACATTCCTTATATCCATTCCTTATATAATACTTTATCATTAAAATGTATCATTATTACAAAAAGTGAAG
>PHNY01045453.1:36211-52566 GCA_003724115.2 Anethum foeniculum
CGTACTTTTTCTGCTTATAAGTTACTTATAAGATTTGCCAAACGTGATTAGGCCTCCTTTAAAAAATCTTGTATGCATAAGACACAAGCAAGGCGGTACCTGGTCTTGAATTGCAGCAACTTGAGAGGGTAGAAGTAAAAATTCCTTCATGTAAAATTAGGTACCTGTCCAAGCAAAAATTGTAGTTTAAATAAAAATGATAAAATAAAGATAGACATTGGTAATTGTCGTATGTCTGTATCTTTCTTGTATGAAAAAGAAGCACTGGTCAGTATGATTTGAATTCAATAAGCACCGGTTAGAATATTTCAAAGCATTAGTTGTTAATATATACTGGTTTCGTTCAGAGGTTGCAGGTGGCTAAAAGAGAAATTATAATCAAAACAGATACAGACTTACACATCTGATTTAGGTTTCGAAAGTAGCTAACGTGCACTATATACTTTTGTATGCGGCCATTTTCTGAGATGTACTTTAGGTTAGAAGTTAAAAGTTTTGTTGTTGTTATGTGGGAAAGATACAAGAAAGTTATAGAAGGATATGTGTGTGTATACATATGGGTTTGTAATTAAGTAGCTGAAATGAAATGAAATAAAATAACTCAATAAAAGGGCATGTTACGGTTATATATCTAAGTTATAGCAATAGGTCTACATATTAGTGTCTTCCACAACAACTAATAACGCTCCCAACATAATCACCACTCTTCTTAGTCAGCAAGAAGGGCAAACCATTAGTCGGCTGTCTGCATTGATGGCCCATTTACGGTTTCATATTAGCAGTGCTTATTTTAGAGTTAGACAGGTCCTATATATAAAGTGCTATTTGACATGTATGAGAAAATAATGAAGCCCAAGATAAACGAAATCACTAAAATCCAAAAGCCCAAATAAGTTGTTTGCTTCCCCATGCCCCAGCCTCTTCTGCCTGGTTAATCTTTGCTTTATGATCCCTATAGTGTTAAATAATTAGATATGCACTCTACCCCGCCCGGTCATGCTTTGCCATTGACCCTCTCTGCACTAATAGTAGAAGCCACACAGTACTTAACAAAGAAAACCGCACAAGATGCTGCCGTCCACCAATAAGAAAGGCACGTGATTGGCGAGCCCAGTTCATTTTTTTTCTAACTAAAATGTAATAGCTTTGCGGGACACACACCCCTCCAGAGAAATAATAATCAATATAGGAGGGCAACGACAATATCACGTAGCTTGATCACCTATGTAATTCTAATGCAACTCTGTTTTATCTTATATGCAAATTTCAAATAACCAAATTTCTTGATTAATGGCATCTATTGCATATATAATGCTACATGCATTTGAGAAATGGCACAACCCAAATGTTTAAGCAAATTCATCTGGTGGTGGCTTACTATTGAACCAAGTAAAATTGAAATGACAAAAATATAGGGCAAATTGGCGCCAAATTTTAGTTTGATGCTCTATATAGAAATAGAAGACAACATCGGGGAACCAGGCACTATGGGTTTATACTAAAAGCATAAATAAATTACCTATATACATATAAAAGAAGTATCTAAAATTTTGAACCGAAAATCCACTTTTAACTAGGTAAATTACCAGGGATATCCACCCAAAACTGCTTCCCTGCTGATTAAATTACCACCAGAAGTACATGAGATACATCGGCCGCTGAATATAATTCACCCAATCATATTTTTAGCCACATGGAATGGTCTTTTCCTGGTAGATATGTGAGATAATACAACGAATTATGTGTGTTTATTACAATAACTAAGACGCATGAATGATGTAACTTGGCTATATTAGAGAGCGTTTAAAGAAGAGTTTGAAGATGAGAGATGAAGTGTGTAACGGAGTTATAAAGAAAATCCAACGTGGCTTCCAAGCTGGAATAAAATGACTCATGGAGATCCCTAGTTGCAGTATTATATATATAATAGATAATGCAACCATATAATATGGTTTAATATAATAATATGCTCAAAATAAATAAAATTGATATAATCTAACCGAAGAAAACATGAACAGAAGTTTATCATTTATTGTAACCTAAACTAACTTACCCCTCAGTCTCTAATCATCTTACATTGTACAGTGTAAACTCTCATAATTATATCATTAGGCTAAAATATCATGATATCTTACTTAATATGACATCAATAGCTAGCAAACATATACTAAATCATAATTGACATAAAAGATATCACTAATTATTTTCAACAACAAGAAAAGTAACCTAGATCAATTGTTGCGCTTCGTGTTCCCAGTGTGCTTTCCGTTTTGTGTTGCTTGTGCTGCCTTCTTTACAGAAACAGTAGAATTTGCACTGCTGGTAACCCCATTTCCGAGGCCACCATATGCTAAATACAGAAGTCCCTGTAAACCAAATACAATCTTTATATCACACACAAAATACATTATTACCAAAATAGACCGACAACCGAATTCACTTGCCTTAAAAACCACTTGCACGAGATCTTGTGCTTTAGTAATGAGTGTTTATATTACACCTTTGTTCCCTACATTGGCCACACAATTACCCTTCTTGACCACTCTTGCTTTCTTAAGAGTAATAGCAACAACCTAATACTCATACCAATCAGTATTATTAAAAACTATGAAAATCACTAAATTTAAGAACTACAGTCAGTCCATATCTCAAAATTAATCGCAAGATTCAACTAATACTTGATAAAAATCCCAATTATCAAGATAAAAAAATATATAAATAAAACCCCATTAATCTTATAAAATCATAACAGGGTCTTAGGCAATAGGCCTCTTGGTGGGTGCGTAAGTGTGTTGAATTACGAAAGAGAACACTTACAATAGTCTTGATGAGGAGAACAAGTGTAGAAAATTCCCGCGAAAAGATGGAACCATCTTTGACAAAAACATCGGCGCTATGGCCAACGATGCACATAGTTGTCAATACTGACATGTCGCTTATTTTTTCTTATTCTTTAAACACTGACATCATTTAGGGTACAATGTGGAGCGGGTCGGCCCAGTTAGTATAGGGAAATTAGGGACAAAAAAGTAAATTACTAGCAGCTATGATATGATGATAATTGTGATTAAAAAATAATGTTATGTGTAATGTAAGTTATACCACATCAAGAGTTTTATTAAACAGCCTAGACAGTTTGTGTATATATACAATATGAGGGGTAATAAAATATTATAATCCAAATAGATTTTGTATATCTAAAATCAAAATATTTTCCGATTTTGGAGATTTAAATCTCTTTCTCTCGAGAAAATTTCTTTCTCTTTTAAAAAAATAAATCTCTCGCACTCTTTGAGATTAAAATATCTCTCAAAAAAATTTCTTTAATTCTCTCTCATTAACAATGACCGAAAGAATAAATCTAGCTTCTGGATATAGGTTCTGTCCGAGCGATCAAGAACTTATGAATTGTTACTTAAAGCCCAAGATTCTTGGACAAAAAATCGTATGCAATATTATCGGAAACAGAGAATTGTATGGCCCCAACTCAACTCAATAGGAATTGTTCGATGTTAATGATGAGGATTCCTGGACTGGCTCTCATGATTAATTAAGGGAGAAGTACTTATATGTGTTTACTACCTTGTCTAAGATACGTGCTTCAGAGACTAGTAAGCGGAAGAGGATTAGAGAAAATACTTGTAAAAAAGCTAGCTGTGGCACCTAGGGGATGCTAAAACAAAGAGAAAACCGATTAGAGATTGTCAAGGTAATGTTATTGAGGAGCAACGAATGCTTCTTTTTTAGATTAACGACACTGGTGATCAGTTTGATCTGAGTAAGGCGGGGCACTTCAGGATGCATGAGTACTCAATAGGTGGTATTAATAAAGGCCTTTAATCTGCTGGTGGTGGTGATGTTGTGCTTTGTAAGATTACGTTTGATTCTTCTATGAATCCTGTATTTAACCCGGGGTCCAAAAGTAATGATCGTGAGGGAACTTAAAATTTAACATCGACAAGTGTGGTTGAGATGAAAAGCGGTGTTGTTAACAATACAGAGAGCACAAAGTGTTTAACTTCAGGAAATATGTTTGTCAAAAATGGTGGACTTGGTGATTCCTGTGATTGTCTAACTGTTGATGATCTATTTGACAATGGTTCACAAGAGTTCAAAGGTTATAGTTGGGATTCTAGTTTCATGGACTCGTTCATGGCCTTGCCGAATTCGAATCCAGAAGAGGGGTGCTGTTGAAGATATCAGCAAGTTTGAGAAGAAGAAATTTGAAGAAGAAAATGTGTATGGTAGTAAAAGGATTTGTCTTTGATAATTGTTAGTTGTCTATTATTAACTACAAATCTTCTAATTATTTTTTAGTTGTTTTGTCTGGTCAGTTGATCTGATTTTGTCCGCATATGTATAGATCTGACATAGTTATGTAATGCAAAAGAAAAACGTATATAATTATTTTGAAATTTATATTATATTTATGCTTCCTTACTATTTGCTGCTACAAAATTTTGGGATTCCTGTATCATAATCTGTGCTGAATATACAAAAAATACACTTCATATATGCTGATAATAGAAATTATAAAGTCTTTATGGTATATTATCCATCATAAGCTAATCGAGAGTTTGGAATTTTGGTGGAAGTATTAGGCTCGTAGAAAAGATTTAATACTTGTAAAAATCTTTAAACAGCAAACATTAAAGACTATTTATAACTTGTTTGTAAGACAAAAATTTGACGATCACGCTTGTTAAATGTGCTTGATTGTACATATATGCACTTATCCGTGGGAGTATGCTTTGCATACAATAATATAAAATCGAGAATATAATTCACTTATAAGGGCACTGGCAAGATGACCAGGACTTTTCGGAGGAACAGCGACATGAAGTTTGATGCTCTTTATAGAAATGGAAGATAACATCAGGGGAACTATGCACCATGGGTTAATAATAAAAGCATAAATAGATTAACCATATACATATCCAAGATGAATTCAGAATTTAGAACTGAAAATCCGCTTATAACTGTCTAAATAACCTGGGATATCGACCCAAAACTACTGCCCCCACTGATTAAATTACCGCAAGAAGAACATGAGATACATCGGCCACTGAATAAAATTCACTCAATCATTTTTTAGCCACATGGAATGGTCTTTCCCTGGTAGATATAAAATCTAGACACGCGAATAATGTAACTTGGCTATATTAGAGAGCGGTTAAAGAAGGGTTTGAAGATGAGAGATGAAGTGTGTAACGGAGTTATAACGAAAATCCAACGTGGTAGCCAAGCTGGAATGAAATGACTCACGGAGACCCCTTGTTGCAATATAATATATATAATAGATAGTGCAACTAGATAATATGGTTTAATATAATACTGTTTGTGAGTGTTATATGTTCAAAATAAATAAAATTGATATAATCTACCCTATCCCTGATCGAAGAAAACATGCACAAAAGTTTATCATTTGCTGTAACCTAAACTAATTTACCCCTCAGTCTCTAATCATTTTACATTGTCCTGTGTAAACTCTTATAATTATATCATGAGGCTAAAATATCATGATATCTTACTTAATATGACATCTATAGCTTGCAAACATATACTAAATCATAATTGACATAAAAGATATCACTAATTATTTTCAATGACAAAAAAAGCAAACTAGATCGATTGTTACGGTTCTCGTTTCCAGTGTGCTTTCTCTTTCGTATTATTCGTGCTGCCTTCTCTATAGAAATATTAGAATTAGCATTGCCGGCAGCCCCAATATCATTCCATGATGCATTTCTGGGGCCACCATCTGCTGAATACATGCAGAACGTCCAGTAAACCAAATACAATCTTTATATCACACACAAAACACATTATTATAAAAATAGATCATCAACTGAATTCACTTGCCTTAGAAACCATTTGCACGAGATATTGTGCTTTAATAATGAGTGTTCATATTACACCCTCGTTCACTACATTGGCCACACGATTACCCTTCTTCACAATTCTTGCTTTCTTCAGTATAATAGTTATACACCCAATACTCATACCAATCAGTATTATTAAAAACTACAAAAATCACTAAATTAAAGAACCACAATCAGTCCATATCTCAAAATTAATCCAAGATTCAATTAATACTTGATAAAAATCCCAATAATCAAGATAAATAAATATATAAATAAAACCCCATTAATGTTATAAAATCAAAAAAGGGTCTTGGGCAATAGGCCTCTTGGTGGGTGCGTGAGTGTGTTGAATTACGAAAAAGAGAACTTACAATAGTCTTGATGAGGAGAACAAGTGTAGAAAATTCCAGAAAAGTTGGAACCATCTTCGACAAAAGCGTCGACGTTATGGCAAACGATGCATATAGTTGTCAACACTGACATGCCGCACATACTTTTTCTTCTTCTTTTAACACTAACATCATTAAGGGTACAGTGTGGAGCGGGTCGGCCCAGTTAGTATAGGGAAATTTGGGACAAAAAAGTAAATTACTAGCAGTTATGATATGATGATAATTGTGATTAGAAATTAATGTTATGCGTAATATAAGTTGTACCAAATCGAGAGTTTTATTAAACAGCCTTGACAGTTTGTGTATATATACAATGTGAGAGGTAATAAAATATCATAATCCAAATAGATTTTGTATATCCAAAATCAAAATATTTTCCAGTTTTGGAGATTTAAATCTCTTTCTCTCGATAAAATTTCTTTTTCTTTGATAAATTAAAATCTCTCGCACTTATTGAGATTAAAATATCTCTCAATAAAATTTCTTTAACTCTCTCGTTAATAAAGACTGAAAGAATAAATCTACCTTCTGGATATAGGTTCTGTCCGAGCGATCAAGAACTTATAAATAGTTACTTGAAGCCCAAGATTCTTGGACAAAAGCTCGTGTGTAACATTATCAAAAACAGAGAATTGTATGGCCCCAACTCAACTCCATCGGAATTGTTCGATGTTAATGATGAGGATTCCTGGACAAGATCTCATGATAAATTAAGTTAGAAGTACTTATATGTGTTTACTATCTTTTTTAAGAAACGTGTTTCGGAGACTTGTAACCAGAGGGGGATTAGAGAAAATACTTGTAAAAAAGCTGGCTATGGCACCTAGGATGCTAAGACAAAAAGAAAACCGATTAGGGATTGTCTAGGTAATGTTATTGGGGAGCAACAAGTGCTTCTTTTTGAGTAAGCTGGGGCACTTTAGGATGCATGAGTACTCATTAGGTGGTATTAATAGAGGCCTTAAATCTTCTGGTGGTGGTGATGTTGTGCTTTGTAAGATTACGATTGATTCTTCTAAGACACCTATATTTAACCCTGGGTCCAAAAGTACTGATCGTGAGGGAACTTAAAATTTAACATCAACAAGTGTTGTTGAGGTGAGAGTGTTTAACTTCAGGAAATATGTTTCTAAAAAATGGTGGACTTGGTGATTCCTGTGATTATCTAATTATTGATGATCTATTTGATAATTTTTCACATGAGTTCAATGATTTTGGTTGGGATTCCAGTTTCACGGACTCGTTCATGGCCTTGCTGAATTCCAATCCAGAAGAGGGGCAGTTGAAGATATCAGCAAGCTTGAGAAGAGGAAATTTAAAGAGGAGAATGTGTATGGTAGTAAAAGGATTTGTCTTTGATAATTGTTGGTTGTCTATTATTAACTACAAATCTCCAAGTTGTTTTTAGTTGTTTTGTCTGGTCAGTTGATCTGATTTTGTCCGCATATGTATAGATCTGACATAGTTATGTAATGCAAAAGAAAAACGTATACAATTATTTTGAAATTTATGTTAAATTTATGCTTCTCTGTTATTTGCTTGTGCAAAATTTTGGGATTCCTGTTTTATAATCACTGCCAAATATATAAAAAATACACTTCATATATGATGATAATAGAAATTATAAAGTCTTTATGGTATATTATCCATCGTAAGCTAATCGAGAGTTTGGAATTTAGGTAGAAGTCTTAGGCTCGTAGAAAAGATTTAGTACTTGTAAAAATCTCTAAAGAGTAAACAGTAAACACTGTTTATAACTTTTTTGTAAGATAAAAATTCGACGATCACGCTTGTTAAATGTGCTTTGCATACAATAATACAAAATCGAGAATATAACTCACTTATAAGGGCACTGGCAAGATGACCAGGACTTTTCTGAGGAACGGTGACATGAAGTTTGATGCTCTATATAGAAATGGAAGATAACATCGGGGGAACTATGCACTGTGGGTTAATACTAAAAGCATAAATAGATTACCCATATAAATATCCAAGATGAAGTCAGAATTTAGAACTAAAAATCCGCTTACAACTGTCTAGATTACCAAGGATATTGGCCCAAAACTGCTGCCCCCATTGATTAAATTACCGCAAGAAGTACATGAGATACATCGGCCACTGAATCGAATTCACCCAATCATTTTTTTAGCCGCATGAAATGGTCTTTTCCTAGCAGATAAGTGAGAACGCAATGAATTTTGCGTGTTTTTGACAATAACTAAGATGCATGAATGATGTAACTTGGCTATATTAGAGAGCGGTTAAAGAAGGGTTTGAAGATGAGAGATGAAGTGTGTAACAGAGTTATAACGGAAATCCAACGTGGCTACCAAGCTGGAATTAAATGACTCACGGAGAACCCTAGTTGCAGTATTATATATATAATAGATAATAGATAGTGCAGGCAGATAATATGGTTTAACATAATACTGTTTGCGAGTGTTATATGCTCAAAATAAATAAAATTGATATAATCTACACTATCCCTAATCGAAGAAAAGATACACAGAAGTTTATCATTTGCTGAAACCTAAATTAATTACCCCTCAGTCTCTAATCATCTTACATTGTCCAGTGTAAACTCTTATAATTATATCATGAGGCTAAAATATCATGATATCTTACTTAATTTGACATCAATAGCTAGCAAACATATACTAAATCATAATTGACATAAAAGATATCACTAAATATTTTCAACGACAAGAAAAACAACCTAGATCGATTGTTGCACTTCTTTTTCCCAGCGTGCTTTCCATTTTGTGTTGCTTGTGCTGCCTTCTCTATAGAAACAATAGAATTAGCACTGCTGGTAACCCCAATACCATTCCAAGATGCATTTTCGGGGCCACTATCTGTCGAATGCAGAACTTTCTGTAAACCAAATACAATCTTTATATCACACACAAAATACATTATTACAAAAACAGACCGACAACCGAATTCACTTGCCTTTGAAACAACTTGCACGAGATACTGTGCTTTAATAATGAGTGTTTATATTACTCCCTTGTTCCCCACATTGGCCACACGATTCCCCTTCTTCACCATTCTTGCTTATTTCAGAATAGTAGCTACACACCCAATACGCATACTAATCAGTATTATTGAAAACTACGAAAATCTCTAAATTGAAGGACTAAAATCAGGCCATATCTCAAAATCAATCGCAAGATTCAATTAATAATTGATAAAAATCACAATAATCAAGATAAACAAATATATAAATAAAACCCCATTAATCTTATAAAATCAAAATGGGGTCTTAGGCAATAGGCCTCTTGGTGGGTGCGTGAGTATGTTGAATTACGAAAGAGAGAACTTACAATAGTCTTGATGAGGAGAACAAGTGTAGAAAATTCTAGAAAAGATGGAACCATCTTTGACAAAAATGTCGACGTTATGGCCAATGATGCACATAGTTGTCAACACTGACATGTCGCTTACTTTTTCTTCTTCTTTGAACACTAACATCAATTAGGGTACAATGTGGAGCGGGTCTAGACAGTTAGTATAAGAAAATTATGGACAATAAAGTAAATTACTAGCAGCTATGATAAGATGATAATTGTGATTAGAAAATAATGTTATGCGTAATGTAAGTTGTACCACATCAAGAGTTCTATTAAACAGCCTTGACAGTTCGTGTATATATACAGTGTGAGGGGAAATAAAATATCATAATCCAAATAGATTTTGTATATCGAAAATCAAAATATTTTCCGGTTTTGGAGATTAAAATCTCTTTCTCTCGATAAAATTTCTTTCTCTTTGATAAAATAAAATCTCTTCCACTTTTTAAGATTAAAATATCTCTCGAGAATTCTCTCCTATTAATAATGACCGAAAGAATAATTCTACCTTCTAGATATAGGTTTTGTCTGAGCGATCAAGAACTTATAAATTGTTACTTGAAGCTTAAAATTCTTGGACAAAAGCTCGTGTGCAACATTATCAGAAACTGAGAATTGTATGGCCCCAACTCAACTCCATGGGAATTGTTCAATGTTAATGATGAGGATTCATGGACTGGCTCTCATGATAAATTAAGTGAGAAGTACTTATATGTGTTCACTACCTTGTCCAAGATACGTGCTTCGAAGAATAGTAAGCAGAGGAGGATTAGAGAAAATACTTGTAAAAAAGCTGGCTGTAGCACCCAGGATGCTAAAACAAAGAGAAAACCGATTAAAGATTGTCAAGGTAATGTTATTGGGGAGCAACGAATACTTCTTTTAGAGATTAACGACATTATGGATCAGTTTGATCTAAGAAAAGCGGGGCATTTTAGGACGCATGAGTACTCATTATGTGGAATTAATAAAGGCCTTAAATCTGTTGGTGGTGGTGATTTTGTGCTTCGAAAGATTACGTTTGATTCTTCTAAAAATCCTGTATTTAACCCGGGGTCCAGAAGTAATGATCATGAAGGAACTTAAAATTTAACATCGACAAGTGTGGTTGAGATGAAAAGCGGTGTTGCTGACAATACAGATAGCACAAAGTGTTTAACTTCAGGAAATATGTTTGTCAAAAATGGTGGACTTGGTGATGCCTGTGATTATCTAACTATTGATGATCTATTTGACAATGGTTCACAAGAGTTCAATGGTTATGGTTGGGATTCTAGTTTCATGGACTCGTTCATGACTTGCTGAATTCCAATCTAGAAGAGGGGGCAGTTGAAGATATCAGCAAGTTTGAGAACAGGAAATCTGAAGAGGAGAATGTGTATGGTAGTAAAAGGATTTCTTTTTGATAATTGTTAGTTGTCTATTATTAACTACAAATCTCCTAATTGTTTTTTAGTTGTTTTGTCTAGTCAGTTGATCTGATTTTGTCCGCATATGTATCTGACATAGGTATGTAATGCAAAAGAAAAACTTATACAATTATTTTAAAATTTATATTGTGTTTATACTCCCTACTTTTTGCTGCTACAAAATTTTGGGATTCCTGTATCATAATCTGTGCTGAATATACAAAAAATACACTTCATATATGCTGATAATATAAATTATAAAGTCTTTATGGTATATTATCCATCGTAAGCTCATGGAGAGGTGGGAATTTAGGTGGAAGTCTTAAGCTCTTATAAAAGATTTCATACTTGTAAAAATCTCTAAAGAGTAAATATTAAAGACTGTTTATAACTTGTTTGTAAGACAAAAATTTGACAATCCGGCTTGTTAAATGTGCTTGATTGTGCATATATGCACTTATTCGTGTGAGTATGCTTTGCATACAATAATGAAAAATTGAAAATATAATTCACTTATAAGGGCACCCCCAGGATGACCAGGACTTTTCGGAGGAACGGTGACATGAAGTTTGATGCTCTATTTAAAAATGGAAGACAATATCGGGGGAACTATGCATTGTGGGTTAATACTAAAAGCATAAATAGATTACCCATATACATATCCAAGATGAATTTAGAATTGTGAACTGAAAATCCACTTATAACTGTGTAAATTACCAGGGATATCGGCCCAAAACTGCTGCCCCCACTGATTAAATTACCCCAAGAAGTACATGAGATACATCGGCCACTGAATAGAATTCACTCGATTATTTTTTTAGCCACATGGAATGGTCTTTTCCAAGTAGATAAGTGATAAAGCAAACGAATTATGCATGTTTATTACAATAACCTAGATGCACTAATAATGTAACTTGGCTATATTAGAGAGCGGTTAAAGATTGATTTGAAGATGAGAGATGAAGTGTGTAATGGAGTTATTACGGAAATCCAACGTGGCAGACAAGCTGGAATAAAATGACTCACGGAGACCCCTAGTTACAATATTATATATATAAGGCCCCCGATCCCTGGCAACCGTATGCCAGGGACCGTTTTCACAGCATAAGGTTTCTCAGCCGTTGGATTGAAGATCCAACGGCCCTGATTTTAAATTTTTTTTACCCGTACTGCGCTATTATACCGCAGTATGATAAAATTACAATTATACCCTCTCTGTCGTATTGCGGTATTATAACGCAGTACGGTCCTTTTTTTGAACCCTCAAATCGAACCTACGATTAACAGAGAGGAAAATAAGGGTTTTGCAGGGGCGAATTCTGGCAATTTGGGGGCGAAATCTTAGCGATTTAACCGTAATCTTCATGAAATCGTTGGGTTCTCTTCGATATCTTGACGTAAGCTACTCGTTCCTGTTGTAATTCGTATGTATATATGTCATATTTATATATTCTTATGTCGTATGTATATATGTATGATTTCTTCGAGCTCGTGCAATCGAATTACTTGTTGGGCATTGCAATCGAATTAGTTGTTACTTGTTAGTCTAATAAATCAATAGTAGTTAGTTCTTAGTCGAATGAATTTGGGGGTAGGATGTGTGGTGGACAAATGTGAGGCAGTTTATTGCGGCTGCTGGGATAATAGAATAAGACCATACTGCGGTATTATACTGCAATACATGAGTTATACTGCGGTATAATAGCGCAGTACGAGAAATTTTTTTGAAAAAATCATTGTCGTTGGATCTTCGATCCAACGGCTTAAACACAGTATGCTGCGAAAACGGTCCCTGGCATACGGTTGCCAGGGACCGGGAGCCTATATATAATAGATAGTGCAGCCAGATAATATGGTTTAATATAATACTATTTGTGAGTGTTGTAACCTAAACTAATTTAACCCTTAGTCTCTAATAATTTTACATTGTCCTGTGTAAACTCTTATAATTATATCACGAGGGTAAAATATCATAATATCTTACTTAATATGACATCTATAGCTTGCAAACATATACTAAATCATAATTGACATAAAAGATATTACTAATTATTTTCAATGACAAGAAAACCAACTTAGATCAATTGTTGCGCTTCTCGTTCCCAGTGTACTTTTTGTTTTGTGTTGCTCGTGCTGCCTTCTCTATAGAAATATTAAAATTAGCACTGCCGCTAACCCCAATATCACTCCATGATGCATTTCTGGGGCCACTATCTGCTGAATGCATGCAGAACTCCCTGTAACCAAATAAAATCTTTATATCACATACAAAACACATTATTATAAAAACAGACCATCAACTGAATTCACTTGCCTTAGAAACCATTTGCACGAGATATTATGCTTTAATAATGAGTGTTTATATTACACCCCTGTTCACTACATTGGCCACACGATTACCCTTCTTCACAATTCTTGGTTTCTTCAGAATAATAGTTATACACCCAATACTTATACCAATCAGTATTACTAAAAACTACGAAAATCACTAAATTAAAGAACCATAATCAGTCCATATCTCAAAATTAATCGCAAGATTCAATTAATACTTGATAAAAATCTCAATAATCAAGATAAACAAATATATAAATAAAACCCCATTAATCTTATAAAATCAAAAAGGGGTCTTGGGCAATCGGCCTCTTGGTGGGTGCGTGAGTGTATTGAATTACGAAAAAGGGAACTTACAATAGTCTTGATGAGGAGAAAAAGTGTAGAAAGTTCCAGAAAAGATGGAACCGTCTTCGACAAAAAACGACGTTATGGCCTACGATGCATATAGTTGTCAACACTGACATGCCGCATACGTTTTCTTCTTATTTAAACACTATAATATCATTAAGGGTATAATGTGGAGCGGGTCGGCCCAGTTAGTATAGGGAAATTTGGGACAAAAAAGTAAATTACTAGCAGCTATGAATGATGATAATTGTGATTAGAAAATAATGTTATGCGTAATGTAAGTTGTACCACATCGAGAGTTTTATTAAACAGCCTTGACAGTTTGTATGTATATACAATGTGAGGGGTAATAAAATATCATAATCAAAATAGATTTTGTATATCCAAAATCAAAATATTTTCCAGTTTTGGAGATTTAAATCTCTTTCTCGCGATAAAATTTCTTTCTCTTTGATAAAGTAAAATCTCTCGCACTTTTTGAGATTAAAATATCTCTCAATAAAATTTCTTTAACTCTCTCATTAATAATGACTGAAAGAATAAATCTACCTTCTGCATATAGGTTCTGTGTAAATTGTTACTTGAAGCCCAAGATTATTGGACAAAAGCTCATGTGTAACATTATCAGAAACAGAGAATTGTATTGCCCCAACTTAAATCCATGGGAATTGTTCGATGTTAATGATGAGGATTCCTGGACTAGCTCTCATGATAGATTAAGTTAGAAGTACTTATATGTGTTTACTACCTTTTCTAAGATACGTGCTTCGGAGACTACTAACCAGAGGAGGATTAGAGAAAATACTTGTTAAAAAGTTGGTTGTGGCACCTGTGATGCTAAAACAAAGAGAAACCCGATTAAGGATTGTCAAGGTAATGTTATTAGGGAGCAACAAATGCTTCTTTTTGAGTAAGGCGGGGCACTTCATGATGCATGAGTACTCATTAGGTGGTATTAATAAAGGCCTTAAATATGCTGGTGGTGATGTTGTGCTTTGTAAGATTACGTTTGATTCTTCTAAGAATCATGTATTTAACTCGGGGTCCAAAAGTACTGATCGTGAGGGAACTGAAAATTCAAGTGTAGTTGAGATGAAAAGCGGTGTTACTGACAATACAGATAGCACAAAGTGTTTAACTTTAGGAAATATGTTTGTCAAAAATGGTTCACAAAAGTTCAATGGTTATGGTTGGGATTCCAGTTTCATGGACTTGTTCATGGCCGTGCTGAATTCCAATCCAAAAGAGGGGGCAGTTGAAGATATCAACAAGTTTGAGAAGAGAAAATTTGAAGAGGAGAATGTGTATAGTAGTAAAATGATTTGTCTTTGATAATTGTTAGTTGTCTATTTTTAACTACAAATCTCCTAATTGTTTTGTCTGGTCAGTTGATCTGATTTTGTCCACATATGTATAAATCTGACATAGTTATGTAATGCAAAAGAAAAATGTATACAATTATTTTGAAATTTATATTATATTTATGCTTCCCTGTTATTTGCTGCTGCAAAATTTTGGGATTAATGTTCCATAATCTGTTCACAATATACAAAAAATACACTTCATATATGCTGATAATAGAAATTCTAAAGTCTTTATGGTATATTATCTATCGTAAGCTAATGGAGAGGTGGGAATTTAGGTAGAAGTCTTAGGCTCGTAGAAAAGATTTAATACTTCTAAAACTCTCTAAAGAACAAACATTAAAGACTATTTATTACTTGTTTGTAAGACAAAAATTCGACGATCAAGCTTGTGAAATGTGATTCATTGTGCATATAAGCACTTATTCGTGTGAGTATGCTTTGCATACAATAATACGAAATCAAGAATATAATTCACTTATAAGGGCACAGTGACTTGAAGTTTGATGCTCTATATAGAAATGAAAGATAACATTGGGGAAACTGGGAACTGTGGGTTAATACTAAAAGCATAAATAGATTATCCATATACATATCCAAGATGAATTTAGAATTTAGAACTAAAAATCCACTTATAATTTTGTGTAAATTACTAGGGATATTCGCCCAAAACTGCTGCCCGCACTAATTAAATTACCACCAGAAGTACAGGAGATACATCGTCCATTGAATAGAATTCACCCAATCATTTTTTTAGCCACATGGAATGGTCTTTTCCTGGTAAATATGTGAGAATGCAACGAATCACGCGTGTTTATTACAATAACCAAGACGCACGAATGATATAACTTGGTTATATTAGAGAGGGGTTGAAGAAGGGTTTGAAGATGAGATATGAAGTGTGTAATGGAGTTATAACAGAAATCCAACATGGCTGTCAAGCTGGAATAAAATGACTCACGGAGACCCTTGGTTGCAGTATTATATATACAATTTTAGGTCTCAAATATACTGCAGAGGGGGTGAATACAGTATAGAACAATCAAATCAAAAATAAACAAGTAAAATGATGAACAGTTTTTATATTGATGAATAAAAACTGTTACAATAATATAAAGTACTCTATCAAAGAATGTTAAAGTATTCTTAAGAGCTGCTAAGTTACACAAAAATGATAACTCAGTAATCGACACATTTAGTGTTAACCTAATCTGTGTTTATATATACACAGTTACACAATCAATTACTACTGATATGATTACATAAGGATGACTAGATACAGATCATATCT
>PHNY01045453.1:61073-74746 GCA_003724115.2 Anethum foeniculum
TAGGTGTCGTGTACGTTTGGGTAAGTGACGACCAAACCATCTTAGCGTACCACATTAACTGCTTTACTCCAGTTATATATAGGATATAATGGCTCAAGAATTGAGGACTCAATCTTACTCTTGAAAGAAGCTTTCCTTAGTTTGGCCTTCTAACAAGCATCACAAAGACCATCAGGAGTAAACTGTACTTTAGGCAGTCCTCTAACAAGATCTTTCTTCACCAATTCATTTATGTTATTGAAATTCAAGCGAGAAAGTCTTTTGTGCCAATTCCAGCTTTCTTCAATAGAAGCTTTACTCAGAAGACAAATTTTTGAGCCATCAATATTTATAGAAAGCTTGGCTTCATAAATGTTACCATGTCTGTAACCTTTCAAAGCAATTTTGCCAGTTGAACTACTGACAATCTCACAATGATCTTCATAAAAATCCTCATGATAACCTCTGTCACAGATTTGACTCACACTGATCAAATTATGCTTGAGTCCTGCAATTAGAGCTACATTTTCTATGATGACATTCTCAAGAATGATTTTGCCATATCCCAGAGTTTTTCATGTGTTGTCATCTCCATAAGAAACACTTGGGCCAGCTTTCTCCTTAAACTCTGATAGCAGGGATTTATTTCCAGTCATATGTCCTAAACATCCACTGTCCAAAACTAGAATATTTTTCCTGTTACCCTGCAATCAGTAAAGCCACTAGTTAAAATTTTTAAGGACCCAGACTTGCTTGGATCCTTTGGACTTATTAAGTTTGTTAACATTTGCAGCAGAAGATTTATTATCAGAGTTTATATTAACAGTCTTAATATCAGGAGTTACACATGCAGAGTTAACTCTATTGATTTTCAAAGAGGGTTTCAGTTCATAATAATTATAATACAAACTGTGATACTCTTTACATGTGTAAATGGAATGCCAAATACTTCCACAATGAAAAGATGAATTCTGTGGTCTATATCTAACTGTCCTAGTCCTAAACTCTGATTTAGGTCTGACAGTTGTGATATCCTTATTCTTCCTGCAATTCACAGATATATGATTAGTACTACCACAGTTAAAACAAGCCTTTCTAGGAGCATTAAGAATTGGTCTATAATTATTATCCTTATTTATTCCTTCTTTTCCATTCATATTCTTCTTAGGCTGTGTTTCCTTGTTTTTCTTTGTGATTTCTTTCAACTTATGTTTAAGTTGCTTCTGAGACATTAAACCAATATTTATTGTCTTAGCTTTTACCTGTGTAGGTCTATCAGTATTTAAGCTAGGTTTAGTTCCCGAAGTTGATCCTCTTTCATTTATTGATTTCAAATTATCAGTATTTAAGTTAAACTTACAGGTGTAAGCACAGACCTATACCTTTTTATAACTCTGACATGAGTTATTGGTTTCTTAATCTCAGCTTCATTTTCTTTAGGTTTCACATAACCTAATCCTGATTTCCAACAACCATTTTCAGGAATTTCCTGAGCTGTTCTTCCTGACTTAGTCCAAGTCCTGATAATTTCTCTTTTTTGCTAGTTCTTTTTCAAGATAAGCATGCTTTTTGAGTAATTCCTGTTTAACATAAACAGCATCATCTCTTTCTTTTTGAACTTCTAGCATAAAGATTAACTCCGCTTCTAGGTGATCATTCATTTTCTTAAGATCTTCATTTTCAATCTTAATTCTATCATTTTCTAAAGTTTGATCCATATAGCTAACATGCATACATTTGAGAAATTTTCTTAACTCGGAAATATCATCAGTATCAAAAACAAGAGTAGTTTGAGGTACCTTTTCTTCCAGATGTGCAGAGTCGTTAGTTTTTGCTACCAGTGCATAATTGACTTCTTCATCAGATCTGAAGAATCAGCCCATTTTGTCTTCCTTGTGATGAAAGCTTTACTCCTTTCAATTTTAGGTTTTCTACATTCAGTTGTAAAAATGCCCTATACCATCACAGTTGTAGCATTTGATCTTTGACTTGTCAAACTTTGTAGACTTTGACTCTTTTACGTCTTTCTTACTGAAATTCCTTTTATCAGAAGATGAACCCCTGTTGGAAAATTTCTTTCCTTTTCTGAAGCCTTTGTACCCCATCTTCTTGAAGCTTTTAACCATCAAGGCTGCTAGTTGCATCATCTCTTCATCATCAGTATATGTGGAGTTATCAGTATATGAGTCATCATCAGAATTTGATGACTCAGTATCAGACTTTGCAACCATTGCCTTTCCCTTAGAATGGCTTTTCCTCACAGCTTTCTCTTTTGATATTTTCTCTTCAACTTTCAAGGCAACTGACCTTGATTTGCTTCCCTTTCTTTTGTTCCTTTGTTCCATCTCAAGTTCATGAGTTTTGAGCATACCATAGATATCATCAAGAGACATCTCATCAAGATCATAGTTGTCTCTTATGGTTGTTGATTTGAGATCCCACTTCTCAGATAGTCCAAGAAGAAACTTTAGGTTTGAATCTTCAAGGTCATATTCCTTGTCAATTAATGATAAGTCATTCAACAATTTCAGAAATCTGTCAGTGACTCATCTGGCCTTGAATCAAAGTGCTCATACTCCTGTGTGAGTATTGTTCTTCTGTTTTTCTTGATAGCTTTAGTTCCTTAACATTTTACCTCCAAAGCATCCCAAATCTCCTTTGCTGTTTTGCATCCAATCACCCTGTTGGACATAACATTATCAAGACTGCTATGAAGAAGATGTCTCACCTTTGCATCTTTCATTATGGAAGACTTGTCTTCAGGAGTGTAATCTTTGTTCTCCTTAGGAACAACCTTCTATGGTGCATCTCCAACAGTAACAGAGAGCTTTGTTGGTTCATGTGGTCCATTATAGATCCTGTCAAGGTATTCAGGATCTGTGGCTTCCAAGAACATAGCCATCTTTGCTTTCCAGGTGGGATATTCACTTGCTTTCAGCATGGGAACCCTAATAGCTTCATATCTACTAGTATTGTTCCCAGAGGATTGGTTATTTGAATTCTTTTCAGACATGATTGTTTTTATTGGATCTTAACTGTATATACTTTAACAGATCACTCTGATACGAATTGTTAGGTCTCAAATATATTGTAGAGGGGGATGAATACAGTATAGAACAATCAAATCAAAAATAAACAAGTAAAATGATGAACAGTTTTTATATTGATGAATAAAAACTGTTACAATAATATAAAGTACTCTCTCAAAGAATGTTCAAGTATTCTTGAGAGCTGCTAGGTTACATAAAAATGATAACTCAGTAATCGACACATTTAGTGTTAACCTAATATGTGTTTATACATACACAGTTACACAATCAATTACTACTGATATGATTACATAAGGATGACTAGATACAGATCATATCTAATAATTGATTGCTCCTTTCCATAAGTTGAGTAACCGACATATCCTTGCAATCTTCAAGATCTTCAATCAGATAAATCACAATATGATTTACTGCTTCCATAGAGTTTGACAATAAATACTGATAATAAACACTGATATCAAACACTGATATCATTCTGTCAAACTCTGATTTGCCTAAGTGCTAAATACTGATCATCAAATTATCTAACATATAATAAATTAATAAAAGATGAATTAGAAATTTTTGATTAAAAAAATTATTTACGGTATTTTTTACTGAGTAGTTTACAGACGTTTTAACATATATTACGAGATCACAGTTAGAATTAACCCCTTTTTTAAGGACGGGTAGAATATCCAGCATTCGAGTCGAGTCTGGTCAGGGGTAATTGTTAATAAGATTCCCAACTAGGCGGGTTTGGGACGAGAATCATCATTCCCATACCCATCTCGCATAAATTATTTTTATCTCATGCCTGCCTCTTTTTCCCACGAGAATTCATTATTGATCCCTATCCACGCCTCATGGGACAAGATTAAGTCCCCACCCGACCTCTCATCCTATTTAATAATTAATTTTTAGAATTAATAAAAAATTAAAATTTTATCATATATTATATAACATTAAAACAAATACATTGATAATTTAAAATGTGTTATGCATTATTTTTATTATATTACATATAAAATTGAAATAAATAAATTAAAATTTATTCTCAATTAAAAATATTATACTACACAATATATAATATATTATATTATTAAAAATAAATATTATATTATTTTCCGAATAACGCATGTTTTCTCTGTGAGGACCCCATATTTAAAGGCGACAAATTTTAATCCTCATGTTCCTCGAGGCAGACCTAAACCAAAATTTTTATACCAATTCTCGTTCCTCGGGACTAGGGATGGCAATCGGGTCACTCCAGGATCGGGGAATGCTATACTCACCCCCGATCCCCAAACCCTAATCCAATCCCCGAACTTGGATTTTTTTGCTCCCCGATCTCCGTCCTGAACGGGGAAAAAGGATCCCCGCGAGTAATTGAGGATTTTAATATTTTTTTTCAAATAAAATTTTATAAATTTTTTAATATATTTTTAATAAAAATAATTTAATAAATTATTATACACAAATATGTTTTAAATATAACATCATATTTTAATTAAGAATTTGAATATAAATATATTTATAATATATGATAATATTAAAATTATAATTAAATCACATTCTACTATGAAATTTTAATAAAATAAAATATTTAAAATACTTAAACTTTAATAATGTATATACATTATATTTATTCATAATAATTTAATTAATATACATATAAAATATTAATTATTTATATTAAATATGATAAACAGGGCCTGGCGTCGGGGAACGGGACGGAGATACTCTAATTCCCGACCCCGTCCCAATCCCCGATTTTTTTTTTTTTTTTTTTTTTTTACCGCTCCTCGCCCCGATCGGAGCGGGTGAAATGTCCATGAGCATCCCTGTTCGGACGGTCCGTTTGGGTCGGGTTTACCCGTTTTCGCACACGTTGGGAAGCCTAAATTATATGTCGAGAGTTGCAGATAACGAGTCGAAGAAATGAGCAATGAACATGGCAACTAGTACATCAACACTCTCATTATCACTCGCTCCATACAACTATACAACTCTATCCACAATTCCTAAATATCCCAGAAACTCACCCTTTCTTTTTCTTGCTCCGAGTCAACTCAGTAGAAATGCCTCATTTTCTTGGAAATGTAGAAAAGATGATAACTTTAAGATATTATCTTGTTCGAAAAATAAAGGGGCTGTGCAGATTGTTTCTACAAACACTATCTATGAAGATGATGAGTTTGTGGTGGTTAATTTTTACAGCTTTGTGTTTATTAAACACCCTGAATATGAAGTTTCTAAGCACCTCTCTTTCTTGCAGGTTCTTCTTCTTTTTTTTTTTTCTTTTTTTCTTTTTAATTTTCATTGCCCATTGTTTTTAAAATTTAGATTTGCTTGGTTTGTTGGTTTGCACTTTTAAATTAATTAGATTGTTCAAATGAATGGGTTGGTAGATGGCTTGAAACTGTAGTGCATTTATATATAAAGATATATTAGTGAAAAACAATCGGAAAGAATGCACAAAAATACTTAATAGATGAATGCTAAGGATAGTGCCTGGAAAAATGATTAAGATGACGAATAAATGAGGGGGTAAGTTCCATAGATTGCACATTCGAAAAACTTTTGTAATTTAGCATTAGAGAAAGTTAGAAAAAACACGTGGCAAATAGGACGGAACATTGTGTTGTGTTTCATTGTTACTAATTAAATGTGTTATATGGGTGATAAGATTGGCCAATTACTTCAGACATGTCATTTTTTGTTGGAATTGAACCCACTCACACACGTATGTTTTCTTCTTTCGACAAGGCTTAAACCTTCAATTTCCGATAAAGGGAGTGAGAGGCTGATACCACTAAGAGACCTTTGGATCAAATATGCCATTGTGGGCAATTCAATTTCGAATTGTTCTATATAGGGCCAACTCCCATAGTTCTAGCCTGCTAGGGTCTCACCAAGTTACTTTTTCCTTGATTATCAAAATAAAGATAGGTATTGTGTTGAAAATTGTAATGTGTTCCACCCTATATATTGATTGCATTTGTCACTTAAGTCTTGATATACATTTTTCTAGGACTTTTAGGGAATATCACCACTCGACAAGAATATGCAGTCTCCCTTTTAGAAACTGCATGAAAAATGTAAACGTATAAGATAGTGTGCTACTAGGCAAGAAGCTCTCTACAGTGCGATGCACGACACGTATTGCTTGACCATGAGTTTCTTCTTAGCCACAGAGTTGTTGGATTTTATTTAAAGAAAAACTCTTTGTAATAATCGAGAAAAATGAGGCTATTTACAGATTTGAACTATGGAATTGTGGATGACCACATGGAATATATACTTGCAACATGGTTGGTAGTTGATTAAAGAGAAAATAATAAAAGGATCATTATTTGAGGCATAAATTGTATGTCATATATTTTATGATATTGAGACGATTTGAGAGGCTAACGTGCCGTGTCTCTAGTCATTATTTGATAATATTTGAACATTTCTTTCTCAATTTTAGGGTCGTGATATACATGGTCGCATATATTTGAATGAGCAAGGAATCAATGCCCAGGTATGCTGTTTGTCTTTGTATGGCCTATGTTAGAACTTCTATCACTGCATTCAACTTCACATATTTGATTGCAAGTCAGCCAGTATATCCAAAGAGTAGTGCATGCACATGTGAAAAGGAATTTTCTCACTTTTAACTTTAAAGATCATACGATAACAGGCCAGATATATTGGTCACTTTTATACATTTATTGGATGAGAAATTTTGGGAATTTGATGATGCATAGATTAGTTCATCAAATCGAAAGCATTGAAACCTCATGCCATAGTGCACACAACCTTAAATGATCTGTTAATTTTAAAAGTATCATGTTTGATAGTATTCAGAATTTGTGATATCTGATGGTACTGAGAATTTGCAGAGCGACTTGAAAATAAAGTAATGTCTTAATACAAATACCAAAGCGCTGGATCCCTGTATGGTGAACTTAATTCCTTACTTAGTAGGCACGAGTACCCTCGGAAATACTAGTGCAAAGTTCCTACACATTGTGCTTAGTGTTTTTTCCAGTCCTTTCTGATGTGTATTATTTTGTACAGTACAGTGGGCCGTATAAAGATGCTGTTGCATATGTTACATGGCTAAAAGACGATGACAGGTTCTCTGGTTTACTGGTTCAGATTTCTCATTCTTTTAGCGGGCATGCGTTTCCAAGATTAAAGCTACGGTACAAACCTTCACTTGTGCAGGTATGCTAATAAGGTATATATTGCTTATCAGGTTAAAGTTTTCATTTATAAATATGTCAGTGTCATCTTACAGTATTTGCTTTCCTCAGAAAACTTTTAACGATTTGAACTTGTTTTCTGCAAGTATTTGTAATGAACCCACTTATTAGTAAGGTCAGGTTCGCATTAGGCACATATATTTGTACTTTCCATATGAAAAAAATTAAGTTGCACACACCATATATGCTTCTAAATGAGATGGGCACATTTTGTAGTTATACTGAACTGAGAAAGAATGAAATTTGAGGTTTCCGAAATGTTCAAATGGCACAAAAATGCAAGTGTAGGATGACTAAAAAACAGCAAGCTCAAAGATTCAAATGGCATATATGTGAGAGGGGAAACAGAAGAGAGAGATAAATGATACCGAGGCACATGTACACACACACACACACACTCATATATATATATATATGTATGGAGAGAGAGAGAGAGAGAGAGAGAGAGAGTATTGTGATTTCAGTGAGTTTACTCTTGTGATCCATGTGCTACTTTAAGTTTTTCGGCAAATCATATTCCTTTAGTTCCATTTTCTTTTTCATTTTATAATTGCACTAGTACCTCAATTTCTGATATTTTCAAGTAATAAACCACTTGCATGCTTCTTTTGCTCCTAGATAGAATAATTAATTCAGCCCATACAAGTGAAGGTGAATTTTATTCTGGCTGCAGTTGGAAGGAGGAATTTCGCATCTTCCTTTGCTTGATTTGTCAATGAGAGCAAAACCTTTAACCCCAAGCCAGTGGAGGAGTAAATTGGAAACAGTAAATAGGAATTACCAAGGAAATGTGAATCTCAATACAACTTGTATCCTATTGGATGTGAGAAATGGTACCTTTTTGTATTACATAGTTATTTGATTACTTTCGATTTCGAATGTTCAAACGACGTCATGATTATCTTGTTGAATCTAATTTCTGACTGTACATTAACTTTGTTAATATATACATAAGAACTCACATCCTTCTGTTGTGCTTTATGTAGTTTTACGGGGAATTGATTTTCCTGTATGTCATTAAGTTGCAATTTAATTGCATTAAATTTATGTAAGCAGGTTATGAATGGGATATTGGCCACTTCCATGGTGCGGAGCGACCTGATGTGGACTGCTTTAGGAGTACATCTTATGGACAATCGGAATCAGAGGTATAATCAAATCTTCGATATTAGCAACAGATTTGCAGTGGCGCTCTAGTTGATGAAACTTTAGGATAAGTGAGACTAAACACGTCAATATTGTTTTTGAATTATTAACAGCACTTGTGAAGAGTTCACTAAACAGAAAGCAGCTGACAGTTGTCATATGTAAACAGAGTTTTGCTTATTCCAATAAAATTTGGATAAGTATTAGATATCTTACAAATCCGAATAAATTAATTGTTCAACGGTAACTTTTTTTTTTTTAACGTGTCTATGTGGGTGTATATTAGGCTTTTTATGAATTAAAATTAAGACCATGCTCTTTCTCTCTCTCTCTCACACACACACACACGCGCGCGTGTACACACACACACAGAATTAATGGCACTCCAAAGAACGAAAGCTCAAGATAATCAAAGGAACTGGACTTTGGTTTTTATCTATTCTTTGTTTTAGATAGAAGAACAATGACTGTTTAGTAATCTTCTATTCCCTTGACTTCTACAGTAATGAATAATTGTGAACTTCTTTTCTCATCCAGGATATTGATTCAGATCCTTTAGCTCGCGTTGATAAGGAAAATACAGATATCTTGATGTACTGTACAGGAGGTATCCGCTGTGATGTATATTCTGCTATCCTTAGGTAAATTCTAAATATTTTTGTTTGTTATCAGTTTTTTGAAGAAACATGCACTTAAAGTTTCATGGAAAAGAAAATAAGAAAACAGAATACCTAGAAGCACTCAACTTTGCTGATATTACAAAAAGTATACACTTGGTTAAGATTTTTTGGATACCCAACCTATGATATGGAAAATTAAATTAGAATTTTAGTTTGTATTCATTTTCCTTGTTTTAAATGTTTTCCTGCATCGACCTATAATTAACGGTTCTATTTCTGCATCTATATTCTATAACTAGCTTCTAAATAACGTGACAGACAGAGGGGCTTCAAAAATCTGTACACTCTCAAGGGAGGTATTTCTCATTATCTTTGGAGTGAAGGACCGGTAGATTGGGTTGGAAATTTATTTGTATTCGATGCACGTCTTTCTCTACCACCCTCTTCCTATAAGGCTGAAGTCAAACCCGAAGAATTCATTAAACCGGAAGTATCCAAGAGTAGTTCATTTGCTAAATGCCACGTTTGTAGTACGCAACTCTCTGCACTGAGGCACCGGAATTGTGCAAATCTTGACTGCAACCTGCTTTTTCTGTAAGTTTTCTAATTATGGCAGGAAGTCCTATATACAGCTAAGAAACCTGGTAGGGATGACACCTAAAATTCCTGCAAAAAGTTATTAGGTAAAACAAGATTGGTAACCCATCTCTAGACCCATTTGCGCATGTAATTTGGGCTTGTGTCTAAGACCCACTTATAAAAGTCACATGTTAATATAATGAAACAAAAAGAAGCCCATGATATTAAGTGCTTTAAAAGGCAAGTAATGCCTTCTGGACCTAGCAAAATGTAATCATCGAAAAGATTGCTGCATACATAATTCCATAATGATGCTCTCGACATTTGTAAGTAATATTTGACTATAGTAAAAAGTTCTTGATACAAGGTACCCATATTTGAGTTAATGCTGGTCCAGTAGCAGGAGGTTTTTCCGTACCTCTGCTTTATGCCAAGACTGCTAAAAAAAAAAAAGTTTCCTTGGAGGTTAAAGCAATAGAAAGGCACCTCATTACACAAATACTAGACTTGAATTTTTGTTATTAACATTATTGCAAGTTCTATTCAGATCTTAGGTTGAGGTTAAAATTTGGATTGGTTGATCGATTTACCAAGGAAAAAGAAACAATGAAACTCGGCATCATGTCATATTTGAAATTGCAATAGACAATCTTGACCAGCAATTAATTGCTTGAGTTTTGTATATTGTCCTCTGCAATATTTATTTCCAAAATCTTGTAGATATTGTGGTAGTGTAGGACCATTTCAGTGTGGGGCCAGTCTACACTATTGATCTCAATACGAAATGTTGCTTGCTATGCTTCCATACTGTAGGAATCTGTGAATGCAACGTTGTTACTACTTTATCTTTTAACACTGAGTTCTTTACAGATGCTGTGCAGGCTGCACAACTGACTTGAAAGGATGCTGCTGTCTGGAATGCACATCTGCTCCTCGTCTTAGACCGGTGCTCATTGGACAGCAAAGATACAAGAAATGGCATCATTATCGAGACATGGAGATGCAAAATTCACGACTTTTAACATAATTATTGAAATTGACCCAGTTTTGGAGTGTCTTCTTGTCTGGTTTGCCATTTTCGTAGCCTTCGTTTAGCAGAAAATTCCATGATTCATTATGCAAATGGTTTAGTTTTTTGAATACCATCTAATGGTAAGGTTGCAATGTTTGACTCTTATTTATAAAACAAAACTTGGAGAGTGTTGAAAAGAATGCAATTTTTAAGTTCCATATGCACTCACTAATCTATGTTGAATGTGTTGTGTTACCATGAAATTTTTTAAGGTAGATTGCAACATTGCTAGTCTGAACCCTGATTTACAACAAACTCCTGTATCCTTCTAGGGAACCTACAACATTCATACGGTATGGGTTGGGAGAGTTGTTTTTGGTGGGTACTGAGCCCCAGTATGCGATAAATTCAGCGAGGGCTAAGACCCGATGTGACATCTCACCAGAGCTCCAAGAGTGTTGTGTACATGAGTTGTGACATCTTCACGAGAGTTCAACAGAGTGTTGAGTGCACGAGTTGTAGTGTCGCACAATGTGATAGATCCCAAGTCATTTGTTGGTAGCAGAGATGGAGAATTCAATTAAACCTCAATAATTAAATACTCGTGAACCGGATAAATTTATTTATTAATCATGATTATTAGATTAAAAATACACTATGCTTATTATGCTGGGACATGAATTTATTTGACGAGATTACTGTGTAATAGGTTTGGTCCGTTTGGAAGTAAATGAATTGATAGCTACAACTAGAAATCAAGGTTCCAAGTATAAAAATGCTTCTTACCCAGGTTCCAAATATAAATTGTTTTTCTACTGTGCCTTCAACTTACAGAAACAACTCAATAATTTATGATCTATATGTTTAATTCTTGAACTTACACTACAGGCGAAGTAATTATATATTCCTCTGCGAAACAAACATGAACAACATTTATTTACTCTTTCCTTTTTCTTTTTTTAGTTACACAAACTCACACACCAAGTTTCAAACCCTCGACATCTGCTAAAGGAACGAGGGAGGGTTTATTTACTCTTGCTACCTACTCCCTCCGTCCTGCTTGATTCTTAACATTTGAAATAGAGTGTTTGGCACGCATTCTAAGGCTCTTATTTAGTATAGTTGCATAAATTATTTTGGAAACTTTTTTCTTCTGAATAAAAATTAAATGTCTAAACTTTTATTCAAAAAAAGAAAATTTTAAAAATAAATTATAGAACTATAATAGATAAGAGCTTTAAAATGCGTGTCAAACCCTATGTTTCAAATGTTAAGAACCTATTGGGACGGAGGGAGTACTATTTATCTCATATTTTGAAACAAGACTCATTTCTCAACATATGGTCACTAAATCTATTCTTCCCCGTCTCCTACGCCCTGCTGCCTCCCACCGCAACGCCACCACCTCTCCATCCTCCTTTCTTCACTCCACTTCCCGGAGGGTGCACAGTCCCCACAGCATTTCCAACCTCCGCATTTCAAAACTCCATTTGTTCTCCTCCTCCAGTTCCCAGAGCGTGAAAACACGTGCCACCACCCTCCAAAACCAAGTAACCACAGCATTTCCAACCTCCATATTTCAAAACCCCATAATTTGTTGTCCTTCACTCCCGGAGCATGCAAACACAGGCCACTGCACTTCAAAGCCCCCGAAGCCCGCGTAGCATCTGGCCTTCCGCCATAGCATTTGGTTGCATAGCAACAGGGTTCACAGTCATGGTTCTTAATAAATCTCGAAAAAAAGCAGTAGGTTTTGGCCAAAAAGGAACTCTGAGTCGAGAAACAGTAAGTTTTGGCACGAAAGGAACTGTGAGTCGAGGAATGGAAAATTGGTTTCAAGGTGCATTACCTGATGTGTTTTGAAAGGGACATTCTGTTGTTGTTGAGGGTTTGTTTAGACCCGTTACACGCGGGATTAAGAATGATTATGCAAAAGCTAAGAATGTTGCAAGCAAAGTTGAGGGTTGTGAATTTTATTTCTCAGCTACTGAGGTTTTATCTAAGCCGGATCAAGTTAATTACTAAAATTATGGAGCCAAAATTATGGGGCAGAAACAACATGCTGCCGAGGAGAAGAAGAAAAATGTGGCCGTGGAGAAGCAAATCGTTGGGAGGAGCAAGAAGCTGCAGTTGATTGGTAATTTTCGGGTTTATAATTATGTTACTGTTTAATTGTTTGTTTTAGATATATTAGTATATCGATTATTATTTAATCCAGATGTTGATCATAAGGTTGGGGTTTATGCAATCGCAGGATATAGTTATTTTGTAATTGCTAGAAATTGTAGGTTTTGACTTTTGATTATATGTAACTGAAGTTTGGATTGGATCATAATCTTGATTGTATGATGTTCTAGCTCTTTAATTTATTGGTGTATTTGTGTTATCTTATGAACTTTCTTGTTTATTAAATGCCCTAGACTCTAGACTTAACTTTTTGTACTCTAAGATGTTGATACAGGATATACAGTCAAGTTTGAAGAATGTTTACATGTATGCTTCTTCGTGAATGTGTGTGCTTGCAGAAAGACTAGATAACCATTTTGTTTGAGATTAAGACGATATGCTATTGACATAGGTACGCATCTTCTAGCAATGATATTCTAAGATCTGCCATTGATCCGTCGAAATCTAAGTCCTGTCCTGAGGAATTAGTCTTGGGAGCTATGGAAAATCAATCTGCATCACTTCCTCCAGAACTAGGATCCTCAATTACTAAGCTGATTCAAACTTATTTAGTCACATTACAGGGCTTACCAGATGTGTTGCAAGAGGGACACTGGTTTGTCATAAAACCGTTAAATAAAATTTTATTTAACCGTTAAAACCGGTACAAGCAATTCTCTTTCGTTATTTAATTATAAACTACTTATAAACTACTTATAAACTACTTAACCCACTTGCATCAGTCCACTACTTATTTGTAAGTTTTTGAAAAAAGAGTTAAATGCATAGTGGTGGCTAAAGTTTCGCTAAATTAGCAAAATGTTGGCTGGGGTTTAAAAATAACAAGTTGGTGGCTGACTTTATCTTCCGCCTTTTGATATGGTGGCGC
>PHNY01045508.1:8871-22588 GCA_003724115.2 Anethum foeniculum
AAGGGTTTGAAGTTGGTAAGAGTAGCTACTAAGCCTTGTATGATCCTTCTATAGCCTTAGGAACACTTGAATCAAACAAACAAACAAACCAAGAATCAAAACTAGATTTTAACAAGTTACTATTCTTGTAACTGTAAATCATGAAAAACGAGTATGGGAATCAAGGAGGTGAGGAGAGTGGTTACCCTATATGCGTAGAGCTTCTCTAGGACTTCGATTTGACTGGTAGAACGCGCGAAACGGCCAAAAGAAACTCAAGATACAAGCATTTCTTTCTCCTCCATTTCCATTCCCTTTTCCTCTCGGGTTTCCATGAAAAAAATGAAGAAATGGTCTTTGGCTTGCTTTTTGATAAAGTGAAAGTGAAACAATAATGCTAGATATTATCTTGGTTGATTAACTTTAATAAAGTGATTACATCACCTTGCTTACTTCATCCAAAATACAAGTGTTGGTTACTTATGGTGTTAATGATGTAATCAAGCCTGAATCCTTGATTTGGTTTCGCATGGATGATTGTAATGTTGCACTACCTTGGTCCCTTGCACATTATACTTTGTTACACACTTGCTCTTGATCATTTAAATGTTTCTCTGCTCGGTTATCGTTCAATCTCGTTGATCGTTTAGAGGAATATATCTGGGGTTTTACAGTTAGTGGTTTACTAGAACCACCTTGGTATCTTTTATTCCTTCATTAATCTCCTTTTATAATCCTTGGATTCAAATCCTTCAATCTTAACATTATATACTTAATTCCTTCAGTGTCTGGTGGAATCTCAGGAAAAAATAAAAGTGCTCGTCTTCGAATTCTAACGGCTTTTACATACTCTTATTTTCATCACTGAATTCTAATACGAACTCAGAATTTCCATATAAGAACTTCTATATATGGTGGTCTGATAATATTACACAACCAGTAAAAGTTACTATTCATCAAAAATTTCAAACTAGTCCAGAATTTCGGGTTATTACAATGTATATGTATTTGTTGCATGAGAGTTATAGAATAACATTCTTTTAATCATATTTTTCTATATATTTGTTGATTTAGTTAACTACTAGCTTAAATCCCGTGCGATGCACAGATTTTTTTAATATTATATGATTTTTTTAATTTAATTTGAAGTTAAAAAATCATATTAATAGTATTATTATAATATTATATTATAATAATATTATAATCGGTTAAACGGATAATCGGTTGGTTTTTAATAATTATAATATTATTATATTCTTTTATTAAAATAGAATTGTCCATGTTATTTTGGGAAAAGAAGGGGGTTGTTAGAAAAATAAAAAAGATAATATGTTTTAGCTGAAAAAAAAGGTAATTGTTTAGTTATTAATAATTATATTATATTATTATTATTGTTATTATTATTATTATTACTACTACTACTACTATTCTACTTTATTAAATAGACATCCCGTGATATTTTTGGAAAAGAAAGATATTTTATTTATAATATCCTGGGAAATTCGTAATTATAAAATATATTATTATGTGTGATACTTGATTTGGTGGAAAATATGTGGTTCTTGTTAATTTATGTAAATTTGAAAATAAATATTTAAATATATTTGTTCCAGTTTGATGAGTCGTAAATAAAGAGACGGTATGACGAAAAAGATATTTGGAAATATCCAAATATAGAAAAGAATAAAGGAAAAAGGGTGAAAAATTGGTGTCAATAGAAAAATATGTGAAAGAGGTGATTATTTGAGTTATGAATAAATAAATCAGGGAAAACCTGAAAAGTCGAATTTGCTCGGATGTTTAGCGATTAGCGATTATTAAAAAGGATATTATAATTAGGAACAAATAAGAAAATAGTGATTATGGTATTTGTTGACTTGGATATGTGAAATAGATGTTATGTGACTTGTATGTGTCCCATTTGGTGCTCGGTGTATTTTAATTATGCTTAAATGATTTATTCCTGAAAAATAGAACATATTTTGGTGCTAAAATAATTTTATAAAATCATTGAACCACATATAAATTGTGAAACTTGTTTTATTATCTCTAGAATGACACTAGAGACTTTTTAAAATGATAGTTGATTTTATTTTGGTGATTTAGTATTTAAAAATGATTTTATAATCACTAAATCTATATTTGAGCATTTTCTTTTAAAATTCATATAAAATGCACAGTGCGCTCAAAAAATTATTTTAAAAATAACTGGAGATAGGTATTTTTATGGATTTCATTTTAAAAATAAATTTGTAATTCAAAACTTCATTTTCCTAATTATTATATAATTTATAGTTGCTAGTGCAGCTTAACAACAAAAATCAGAAAATAATTTTAAAAAGGGGTGAAAGGACAGAATTGCCCCTGCTTCCACCCCCTTTAAACCCAGCCTTTCTCTTCTTTCTTCTCACCCCCGCTCTTTGTCTCTCTCTCTCTTCGGTACTCTCTCTCTCTCTTCGTGTTTCTCTGCCATTTTCCGGCCGTTTGTTGATCGGAAACCAGAATTATGCTCCGTTTTTCTTCCTCTACAGCTTTCTATAGTTGCATGTGTGTATTGATTCGATTTTTGTTAAGATCCATTTCGGGTCTGGTCTGATTTCGAGCTTCTATAGCTCGATTATGGCTAATAAAGACTTGGTTAAACGGAATTCGGATATTAAAGGTGAAACCCGTGATTGGAAGCCCGTAAAAACGGGAACCTCCGGGTGGAATCGCCGCCGGTGATGAACTCCAGTGAACCAGCGGGGGCGATGATGATTTTGAGCTCGAGAATTATTTATAAATACAATATTGATTCGTTTCAATATGAGAATTAAGCTGCATGTTAATTGCCGAATTATTTTTAAAAATTTACGAAGTTGATTTTGGAAATTTAGTTCGAATTATTGCTTGAATGGATATATGTGGTATTATGATGTATGTTTATGTCAAAGGATGAATTGCATGTTTTGTTTTGGGATTTGCCGATTTTAGTTATTGATAATTCAAAATTTTTGATAAGGGCCTTCGGTTTAATTGATTTTGGTATGCATTAGATTGTTGATAATTGTGATATGAATATATTTGGTTATGTTATTGTTAGTCGAAATTGTATAAGGTAATTTAAGATGAGTTAGTTTTCGAATTCGGTTATACATGGACTACTTGTGATTGATTTGTGAACTTAGTTTATAATTATGATAGTCGATAGATGATGCAAGTACTAAGTTTGAGTTGGTAGGTAAATAAGTTAACTACGAGGTTTTGTGAATTGTTGATAAGATTAAATAGTGTTATTGGCATTTGTTGTGATAGTCTTTCTTTATAATAGTTTAGTCAACCATACCATTCAGTTAGCCAATCAGGGATTTTCTTATAATTTTCAACCAATCAGAAGCAAGTATTTCAATTTCGACCGATCAAAATTCACAAAAATGTTTCCTTTTTTACAACTTTAACCATGAGTTTAACCAGCTTGGGTTAGCCATTAATCAATGTAATCAATATACATATATATATTTTATCTTTAATACAAATTCAAAATTCAAATCATTTCCTTTTTTTAGCTTTTGACAATTACTTACAAATTCAAAATCATTTCCTTTTTGGACTTTTTACTTTCCTAACAAATCTATAATTAAACAGAGATTTAATTAAATATTTATAACATTTCAATCAATAATCCGTTATAATTTGATTAAATATTTGATTTGATTAAAGATTCGAATATTCCGAATTATTAATTTTGAATAATTTTGTAATATTAATATTGACAATATTCCGAATTAATATGAATATAAAGAATATTCCGAATTCATATTAAGATTCGAATTATAGATTTATTACACTTAATATAAGATTCGAATGATTCCGAATTAATATTAATTTGTTAGCTACTATTATTGCATTAACGTAATATATATAAATTAAGCGTAAAATTAATGTCTACAACTAATTGGTTAAATGATAGGTATAATCAAGTATACCGTATTTAACTTATTAATATTTAACCAATCAAAAATTAAGTGCATGATTTATGTAATTTTACCGTATTAAGTGTTAGCTATAATTATTACATAAACTAATCAATGTAATTTATGCCTTGACAACTATTACACAATCTTATTGTATTTGATATTTTCAAATTTAACCAATCAAAAATCAAATGCATGATTTATGTAATCTTACTATATTATGTGTTAGCTATAATAATTGCATAAACTAATCAACGTAATTTATGCCTTGACAACTATTTCTCAATCTACAAATATTTGACGTTTTTCAAATTTAACAAATCAAAAAATAAAGTACATGATTTATGTAATCTTATTATATTATATTTTAGCTATAATTATTGCATAAACTAATCAACGTAATTTACGTCTTCACAACTATTTCTCAATCTTACCGAATTTGATATTTTTTAAATTTTAATTAATAAAAAATAAAGTGCATGATTTGTGTAATCTTACTATAATATGTGTTAGCTATAATTATTGCATAAACCTAATCAACGTAATTTATGCCTTGACAAGTATTTTTTTATTCCTATATACACAAGTCTATACCTATAATCAACTCACATCCAAGGTTCTTGCTTCAAACACTTTCAATCTTTTTTTGCACAATGCAAGGTTCTCACTTCTCACGTATTGCTTCATTGACAATTGATAAGACAAGCTTGAGAATCAAAGTACGACTGACTAGGATGTGGCCTGGATTCAACAGCAGAACTGGTGAGTTCAAAGGCCTGAATCTCATCTTCCTCGATGATGACGTAAGTACTGATCTTTAACGTATCATGCACATTTTCCATCACAATATAGTGTATTCATGTGACATTCTACAATTAAATTTATTGTGCCCGTTAAACGCAGAAAACTCACATTCATGCTTATGCTGGTCCTGAATATTGTAACGGTCAAGATGTGAAAACTACAGAAGGACATTTTTACTTGGTTTGCAATTTTACTGTTGCGGAATCTAGGTTCAACCATTCTCCAGTTAGTAATAAGAAGTGTATATTCTTTCAAAGATATACAAAGATGGAGCAGATAACAAAAGAGGATGAGATGATTTTCCGTCACAAGTTCGAATTAGTCTCTCTTGGATGTTTACACACAAGAGTCGGTGAATCAAAATTTCTTACAAGTATATCTCCTTGATTTTTATTATCTAACTTTCATTTTGTATTATTTTAATAGATAACTCAGCTTTCTATGTACTAGATGTTTTTGAGGGTCCAGGTACAATAACTTAACGCCACACACAATATGGGACAAAGAATATCTTTATGTTCGACATTGTTGATGGGAGATAATTGTTTATTAACTACAATTTTTCAACACCACCTAATTTTTTCACATGTGATTTCTAATTTTTTTAAAATTTTTAGTTTGCGGGCTAGAATCATGGTGTGGGACGAACTTGTAGATAAGTTACGTGCTGATTTAGAAAAAGTACGGGGTCATGCCCCAATCATAATTATTACTGGCTGCAAAATCACAACCTTCAACAGTAAGAAACATGCAACTACATTCCTATTTAGCATTAGATATACTATCAACTACATATCTACAACAATTCTCACTTTTTTTTATCATTGGTAATTTTTTAAAAGGTATGCTGCAAATCTGTTCATATGGATCCTCAAAATACTATTTAGATCTAGACTATGAAACTGTCCATGATTTGCGTCGAAAGTTTTCACTTCTGCACAACGCACATGCTGAATCTGAATTTATTAAAGTTAAATACGAAGAAATCATTGAATCATACAAAGTGAGAGAAATCATCAAGTTACGCACGAAAAATATGGAAGAGGTTGAAAACATAACATTCACACGTATATATTTTTTTACATAAATTGCACACGTGCTTATGTAATAATTGATCATAGTTATGCTCATTTCAGATGGAAGTAATGTATTTTGCTAAGATTGAAAAAATTGATGATTCTATGAAATGGTGGTATTACAGTTGTGACCTCTGTTCTGCCGAATTGGTGGTGGTAGATGAGTTTTATAGGTGTACTAGTGAATGTAAACAAATTGTCTCATATCCTGATAATAGGTATTATTTTTTTGGATCTCCTTTGTCCACCATACTATATTTTTTTAATTTATTAAAATTTCTCATGTACAGTTGCAGGTTCCATGTTACGAGTTATGTTAATGACTGAACTGAAACCATTCAGGTTATATTCTTTGATCGCGAGATCCGAAGGTTAACATCAAAAAACGTTAACAACATTTATGCAGTTAAGTATAGTGTAATATATTAACTTTATCATGTATATTATTGGTCAATATTTTTAACCCGTTGTCTGCTTTTATTCTGAATTCTTTGTCATAATGGTTCAACAAATGAGTACCCAAAGTTGTTGAAGGAGTTGGAAGGAAAATAACTATCATTGACCAGTTGTTTAAACAAAAATAATTTGATTAACGGACACTTCGTGTTCTTTGCCTTTGATGTTGCTGAATGTGGTGAAGTACCAGGAGCTGGCTGTCCTGCTAAAACGAATCTGGAGAATATCCCTGATCTTAATTACATGGATGTAAGGATCCTTTTTCTTCATATTCCTAAATATTTGGTACTTTATAAAATTTGTAATTCTGCATGTTAATTTATCTGTCAATATTTAGGGGCCTGGCTCTACAAAATACGAATTAACAGTGAAAGAAGGAACGTCTTCGACTTATTCTGATCCATCAAAAATGACACCAGCTTATGTCAAGTCCACTAATAAAAAAAATTAGACCATCATCCAGTCCAGTAGTCCTTGATGGCAATGTTGTTTTGGAAAAGGAAGGTCACTCCGAAAAAATGCATAAGGTTAATATATAATCAAATAGTATTGTACATTTGGTATTTTACTCTACTAAGTCTGCTTTATTTTCGTTTCAGCAAGGTTAGAAGAACCTGGTGCACAAGGAAGTTCAACCAATAAAGAGTTCATCATTTTAAAATAGTAGAATAAAGTAGTCAATTAAAACATTTCTAATTTTATTTCCGAGGATTCTCTAAAACCATTCTGTTTGGGTACATTGCATACTTTGTAATGATTTTCGTTGGTTTCCATCTTTATAATATTCATTGAAGTTTTGATAGCATTGTTAATTCTACTATTATAACATGTCCATGCAATTTCTATTAATTATGTTTACTTTAAACAAGAAAAATAAATAGAAATCACATAACATGAACACAAAAGGTTTTCACTGGATAGAAGGCCAATTTAATTGCACTTTATCTAGAAAGAAAACCAGATACAATAATCAATATTCAGGAATAAAATTTGAAAATAAAATTCTTAGTATACTAAAAATCAGCTTTCAGACAACTTCAACGACTTTATCTCATTGTAAAAATATATATATATAACCAGCAATGACCTGGAAATCTTTGCATTTAATATCAGTTTTAATTAGCATGTATGACATTAAAAATGTAAAAGATATACCTGCTAAAACTATGTATTAATGAACATGATTATAGGGACATAACAGATTACCCACACATGTACATGCCAAAAGTATGTATAATCCGAATTTATGTAATGTGACATTCGATTGATTTTCAACCTATCACAAATAAATATTTCAAAATAAAGCAATCAGTATTCACGCGCATTATTTATTTAATCTTACTATATTCTTTTCTTAATTTAAGCGTATAATTGATATTAACAATTATTAAAAATAGTGTGCACTAAAAAAGAAAAATCAAAGTTGCTTTTTTCATCCTAGATTACTGCACAACCAGACATGTATATAGACATAATTATAGGGACATAACTATTTACCCAAACATGTACCTGCCAAAAGTAAGTATAATCCGAATTTATGTAATGTGATATTCGATTGATTTCCACTGTCATCACAAATAAATATTTCAAAATTAACCAATCAGAAATCACGCGCATGATTTATTTCATCTTACTATCTTATTTTCTTAATTTAAGCGTATAATTGATATTTACAACCAGACATGTATCTTATACCTTAATTCATACTTTATATAGATACTTTCCATCCATTTAAATTAAAAATAATATGTAAATTAATAATTAATTAAATTACTTGAATATCCAAATATTCTTCAGAATTATGTAACGAATGTATCAGTGATAGTCATTCTCCAAATTTTGGAAAACTAAATAATATTTATAAAAAATAACTTATAGCTAGATAAATATCAACTATACTGGAATGTGGATTTATTTAGTATAACGTCTAAATTAAGGTCCTAACAATGATTGATGGTCCTAACAATGATTGATGAATGATTGAAGAATGAAATTGGGTATTTATGACTTTTACAAATATTAGAAATAACTATTACTTAATTTTCCAGAAATTAATGTAGTTTTGGCCGTAAATGTACCCTATTAAATGTGATCTTGGTGCTTCATTAAATCTATAAAACTCAAAAATATAATGTTCATAAATATTAGTATTGACATTTCCCGTTTAAACTGGTGCGAGAAGTTAGCTATTTTGACATTTTCTTCTTTGGTTTAATATACACAACGCGGAGATTTGATCAAAGTACCCAAGGTGTTTGCTTCTGAATTTTCCTGTTCAGTACCTAAACAAAAGATAAAGTTCGAACATTTGTCAAAGTTGTTTGTTCCTTTTCTAAGTAACATTTTTCAAGTTCTATTTCTTTGAGATGCTTTTAAACTATTAATAAATTGCAATTTGATTAAATTAAAGATGTATATTTTCAACAAAATAAGTATATCATTCATGTGTGTGCTACAATTGATTCCTTACCAGTTAAAATTAAAATCACATATCTAATCAGTATCACTAACTAAAATCATATATCTAGAATCAAGTTCTATTTTATATTTTACGTCTTACCTGTTATGAAAAAAGGTAAAAAAGGTGTTTTACATAAATACATAAAAAAAAATCCTCGATGCCTCGGTGCGAAGCACGGGCTACATACTAGTTAATTATAGTGAGATTGGATTAACTGTTGGTGGTAATGATAGGTAAAAGGGATAGCCTATAAACGATCAGGTCATGCCAAAATATCGGTAGGACCTAAAAGATAGAAAAGAATTTAAGTAAATATATATAATGATTACTTGATCGCGTACTAAAGTAATTTCGTGATGGATAAGTCAATAGGAGTAATAGAAGTAAGGAATCAAAGGTGCAACACAGAAATGAGAATACGTGCCTATATGAGTAATGTGATTGATAGAATACCCAAGTTATGGTAAGTGTTATTAGGATTTGATAATTGTTGTCTCATGTTATAGATTAGCATCACATGATTTATGTTAATTAGGATATCTCTCTTTGTATTATATATATAACTTGACTTCTACCCGTCTCTGCATCTCTCCTCGCAAGCCCCCATCCTCAGGTACATGTGCATGCAAACTTTGTTTTTGTAAGGGATTTTTTTGAGTTTTTTTTTCTGTTGTCATGCATACATGTATGTATCTTTCATTATTTTTCAGTGCATCAACCTATTAATTTGGATGAGATTATACACGATAGTATATTGAGTGCAATTATCTATATGTGACTACGTATTCTATGTTTATTTGATTATATGCCTCGTGCAAATGGTAAAGTACTAAAGTTATAATGGGTTATTAGTTGACTATATGATTATGTGACTATGTGGATATGTGAATATTGCCTATATAAGTTATAGTTCTGTTAATACGTAAAGGATAGTAAGTTAAACGTTCAGGGGAACATCATTTGGTTTATAAGAAACTCTAATTAGGGTTTGTTTTGGATTGTAGATTTGGAAAATGAGAACGCTCGGAATAGGAAAGGAAAGTTCGTAGTAGTCACTAGTGGTTCAGCCTCGATTAAGAAGGAAAGCTTTTGAGGCAAGTAACTCTGCATACTCTTTTTAAAGTGATAATGATATATGCTAATAAAGGATATGAATATGGATATAAATGTTGAGAAAGGATATGTATATAGATACATGGCACTGTAACCCTAATCCTCATGCAAACGATTGATAACTTGATTTCCTTCAATAACATGCTTAATTCTGCCAACCCTTTTCTTTGAATAATACCAATGCTTATTGATACCTCATGTTTGAGTACCTTTGCTTTAAAGATAGATATACCTTATTGCACTTCTGCTTTGATAATACCTATGTTGAACCCTTGATCATTTGCGAACTTGTAAATTCTTGTTAGACCTTCTCATTATACCTGGAAAGTTTTGAAATGAAAATTAAGAATGATTTTGGACTTGAAAGAGTCGGAATGATTTCAAAGGTTGGTAATTCTTTTAAAAATGAAAAGTGACTTTGTTATTTAAATGTTTTCCAATATAAAGGCTTTCATTGAAATCCTAAAGATAAGAGGCGTAAGTGGTCGTGTAATAACGATCCAGCTAAGTGTATGAAGCCCGGAGATGGACCAGAGCGTAATTAAACCGAAGATGGACCGGTATATTTTAAAGGCCAGAATAGTGCCTTAGGTACCTTATGACCAGATGAGGTCAATACGTGCTGATCACCTGTATCTTTATACTTTGAAAGTTTATACACTCCAATCAAATGATATGAAAATCTCAGAAATGTCATATTTAATGTTTTACTAAAGCAAAGATTTGAAACTTGAAAAGGAAAGTTTTTGATTGTTTCCTATCAGTAAAGGTTTAAAATTTATTTGAAATGTCCAGTTTGATTGACCTATTGATCAAAGCCTTGAACCTTGAATACCCTGAATCTCTTTATAGTGCACACGGTTTATAATAACTAGCATTTTACCCTTGCTACGCACCGAAAGTAAAATTTTAAAAAATTAAAATAGTTAAAAAAATCATATATAAGTATCGAAAAATAAATCATTTTCTTACACTTTAATTTCAAATAATTTTATGACATTATATACTACTAACGGAAAGTTCAATATAGCCGTGAGGATCAAACAGGGAAAACCATTAAAATATATTATTAACAAATAAATAAAGCAAGTATACATTTTTCCTTCTATAAATGTAAAAAATAGGAAGTGATCAATTTTTTGTGGAATGATGAATGACCATGTTATATTGCTAATTATACCTCTTATGCTAATGAACTTGTTATCTTTGGAGGCTGCTAAATAATCATGCTATGTATTTAGATATGCACAGAAAGGCTGAACTCGAAAATCTAGTCCTGCCAGATTCGTCAAAGCTCGGTCCGGCCCGAGATTAGGGCGTTAAAAGGGCCTATATTTTTAGCCAAAGCTAGACCCGAATAAAAGTCGATTTGAACCAATGTACTAAATATTATATAAAAGCCTATATTCGGCCCGGCCCGAATACGCCAAGTGGATTAGATCCGGACCCGGAAAAAGCCGACATGGCTCGGATTTGTAAAAAAAACCCCGGTGCGGCTCGTCTTGACGGCTTAAAAGTATCTAGAAATTTTCGTGAAACCCGACCCAACCCAGTCAAAGTCATACCAAATAACCTGGCTTTGCAGGGCCCAGTTAAAGGGTCTTTTATGTATCTCTATATGTTGCACATAGATTAACTTCAGTAACTTGAATTTTTGTTCAGTTTTTCATTTGTCAATTTCATAAAAAGTCTTATTTGAATTTAAGAAAAGTCCCAAAAATATTAAAAGCTTCTTTATATTTTTTTCGTTGTGCAATATAGAAATTTTATTAAGGATAATTATAATAAATAAAAAATTGACTGAGGGACTGATATAGTATACTTCAGGGCATACGTCTGGAAACATTTGAACCTATGGGAAATGAATATCCCTATATAAAGTCAGGTAAAATGAAAATTTATGTGTATTGAAATAGCTCGTTGCCTGAAACTGATCAATCATGTTACATACAGATGTAACTTCCTAGCTCAGTATATCTGCACGACCTTCAAGATCGTACTAAATATACATATCTATACTATATTATAATAGACGAAACATTAAAAGTTTGGTCGGTACCTGTTTTTTGGTACACGTTGATTTTACCATATTACCCTTACTTATATATTTTTTAAAAATATAATTTTCATAATAAGTTTTTATACACTATATACAAATATGGCATGCAGTTACCTTTTTAAAATCAAAATATGTTACATTTTCTATTTCTCTTAACTAAAACATATCTATTTCCAGAATCATGGATGATCAAAACAGTTACCTTTTCTATTTTTCTCAAAGAAAACACATCATTTTTACCTTTTTTATTTTTCTAACCAAGTTCCACGTATTTTTCAAAAATAATATGGACAATTCTATTTAATTAAATATAAAAATATTATAATTATTAGTAACCAACCAATTACTTTTTTAAACTAAAATGCACTATCAATTTAATTAAAGTTAAATTAAAAACTCATATAATATTAAAAAATGTCTGTGCGTCGCACGGGTTCTAAGCTAGTAGTTAATAAATTTTCTCTTATAATATGTGAAATATCAATTTAGATATGATCCTTCAAACTCAGGAAGACGTTTACTATATCACTAATCAATATGAAAAATGCTAAAATATAGATTTAATCAAATCAGAAACTTATATATATTATTTAGTAATCTTCAAACTATTTTTAAAGAAAAATTGAGTTTGATCTTATAGGTCAGAAAAATATTATAAATGATGGTAACGACAGAGGCCAAATGGTTATGTTTGTCATATATTTCTTACCTTTTTGCATGCAGCTGCGGCAATAAAAGTTTCTAGCCAAATCATAAAGTACTTTATAGAGACTACATGTCCCATTAGTGACATATCCTTCTTCATGTATGTTCTGATGACATGCCAACAAAGCGTAGTGGAAATTTTAATTTTCAAGAAGTCATAAATAAAATTAACCTTATATTCCCGGGCTAACATTGACAATCACTTTGACAATCATTATCAATAACATTAAATTCACTCACATTTAAGATCCACTAACTATTATGTAGATCGATAAAATATAAGAAATTGTTAAAACTAAATATCTTTAGAAGGAGTAACCAATAATATAGTTTTATTCTCTTAGGTTATCAAATTTCTTGACTTGAGTGTATAGAGTATCTATGTTAAAGTTGACTACCAAAATATAGAAATAATTTTGGGTAATAGAGATATGTGTTTTTAATAACTACTTTGGCAACAAAAAACTTTTTCCAGAATATGTATTCAATATACGCACAAATATATTCAAATGAGTATTTATCAAGTTATAAAAAGTAAAATATAACAAATGGTTAAAATTAAAAATCTTTAGAGGGAGTAAGCAGTGTTAGAGTTTTATTCTCTTAGATTATCTAATTTCTTGACTTGAGTTTATAGAAAATATGTGTTAAAGGTGACTACCAAAATATAGAAATGATTTTGGAGAATATAGATAAGTGTTTCTTATAACTACTCTGTTCACAATTTTTTTTTTTAATAGAAATATCAATTCAACAAAAGATCAAATATATTAACATGAGTATTTATTACGTTGAAAAAAGCTAGATGATTCTATTTAGAGCAAGCATGTGTGTGTGTGAATAAGTGTGTTGGTATTTTCCAATGTTATAATTTAAATTATCAAAATATAAATATTTCATAGTTATAAAAATCATGTAGTCATAGTTAGTTTCAGGGAGGGTTAATGATGCTCACTGAGGTATGGTATAATCTCGAATAAGCAAAGAGGTTGAATTTTTGTATCAGATTTGTTTGTTGGTCTTACAATATGTTATAAATAAAATTTACAATGAAATAGTTTTAACTTATCATATTTGTCAATTTTACACATATGATCCATATACATTTTGT
>PHNY01045541.1:3698-14512 GCA_003724115.2 Anethum foeniculum
ATACCCCTGACCATACTTTTATGGTTCAGTATATATGAATAAATGTTGTTTTAAATTTTTGAACAGGAACAGAAATGTTTTAAATTCCTTGTTACCTGTAGTTAATTAATCATTTTAAATATGTTTGAGGTACCTATCTCCAATTGAAAATAATTTATGAATTAAATTTTCAGTGTGCTGTTAAGTAAGTTTTTACTGAGGTAGGTACAAATGATTTAGACACTGGATAAAATGGTCAGATACTGGATACATGGGGGACAGAGTAGTCCATTGAGGTTGCGTAAGAGGCTAATTCGGTTCTGCGCATTATTTAACCGATTAGTCCAGCAGGTCAGAGACCTAGCTGGTCTCTGAGTACCAGAACAAGTTTGTGGGATGGCAGGTGGAGCCATCTAGTGTTGATAGCCTGATCAGCTGTCTTCACATATCCTTTATGTATCCGATTTGAGTTTTTATTTTCGTGATGAATCCAGTGATTTACACGGTTGTGTTACAAATGGAACTAGCAGGCTAAATAATCTTTAAACTTAATTTCCTATACAGCACACAAAATAAATTATTTTATCAAAAGCTTGCTAGTTAGTGATATCCAGCTTTACTGTGTTGATTTGACTGAGATTTGAGATGACTACAGGTTAATGTTTTTTTTTTTTTGCTTACAGTACTGTTCCTGAAATTTTTAGCGCTACTGTTTTAAGTATTTATTCATATGCGGTACTGCTGAGCTGTTGTATGCTCACCCTTGCAACCTGTTACATATCGCAAATGTCCAGAAGACCTACCAGACCTAGTCGTAGCAGGGTGCCAGCCCCTACCGGTCCCGGCTCCTCCGAGGTAGTTTGTATCAGACCATATGGGGTCTGATGAGTTGCTGAATAGTTAGTGTNAATCTTGGTTGGGGTCATGTTATTGTATAATAATAATAGTTTGATATTCTGTTTTAGTAGATTATGGTGTTTGGTGACGTCAGCTCCTGACCCCGGAGTTGAGGTCGTCACACATTTCATTATAGAAATGTTATATTATGGAAACATTTTTATTACAACTATAAAAATATGATAGTATTTATTATTTAAATTCATGTGTCGAGCTGTCTTTAAAAAATAAACTCTAATAATTTGGGTTTACCCTACATTATATTATTATAAGTATTATATTTATCAAAAAAAATTCATTATAGAAATATTATCCTATGGAAATATTTAAATTTATGTATAAAATTGTCTTAAAAAAGACATAATTTAATAATCAATTTATTTAGTGGTAACATTTTTTAAGGAAGTCAAACATTCACTTTGATTTTTTAAATTATAAAGTGATCGTTTCTTATTTTTATCAAGTATAAAACATAACATGTATAATAGTTCCAAAATTTAAGTACACTCGATTTTTGAGCATATTTTTAAAACCGTATTTTTTGCATAATTTTTTTCACTACATATAAGAAATTGTACTAAAAAATTAACTCCAATAATTTAAGTTTAGTCGATGTCATATTCTTGTAAGCACTATTCTTTCAGAAAAAACTTGTTTTATATAGAAATAGGTTTATAGTGCCAAATGATTATTATTTTGAATTTTACTTAACAATTTCTTAATTTTCTTTTAAAAAATTGATGTAATTGCACCACTATAAAACAACCTTAAAAAGGAAATAAAATTTTATTACATTTTTGATGAAGTAGAATTATTAAACACTTCAACGCTCACATGTTCCATTTTTTTAATAATCCTAATAATAATCTTTATTAATTATGTACAGCTGATTAAGTTAGATAAATTTTTTTGAAATTATATTCAAAAATTTGTGAGAGAATATATTTTTCACAAATTTTTAAATTTACTAAAGCTATATATATATATATATATATATATATATATGAAAAATTACTCGACGACGCCTCACACATTTCATTATAGAAATATTATAATTTGAAAAAATTTTATTACGACTATAAAAATATGATAATCTTTATTATTTACATTTATGTATCGAGCTGTCTTTAAAAAAATTACTCCAATAATTTGAGTTAGTATACTTTATTTTCTTTTAAGTACTATACTTCTCAAAGAAATTCATTATAGAAATATTATCATATGGAAACATTTTAATTATGATTATAAAAATATGAAAGTCTTTAACATTTAAATTTATGCATCGAGCTATCTTTAAAAAATACATAATTTAATTATCAACGATTTATTTATTCTCTAAGGAACTCAAACATTCACTTTAATATTTTAAATTATAAAGGGATCGTTTCTTATTTTTATCAAGTATAAAATATATCATGTACAATAGTTCCAAAATTGAAGTATACTCGATCACAAACAACTCTTTAAAAGAAATAAAGCATTTTTACATTTTTGATGAAATAGAATTATTAAACACTGTGAAATTACATGCCGTGCATTTTTCATAATCTAAGTATTAATATTAATTAATTATGTGTATTTGATTTAGTTATTTAACTTTTTTGAAATAAGATTCTAAAATTCATAACAGAGTATAATTTCCAGAAATTTGTAAGTTTTCACAACTTAATTATATAATATATATTACTCGGTGGCGCTCCCTCGCATTTTATTATAAATGTGTGCACTACTCCCCGATTTTGCCAGAATGTTCCAGAATGCTCATGGCTAAATGATACAATTGTTGTTACTCCAATTCCAAACAACCATATAAAAGAAATAGGCATTATTACATTTTTTATAAATTAGAATGATTAGACATTAATTACAATAATTACATGTCCTGCATTTTTAATAATCTTAATTATAATATTTGTTAATTATGTGTGTTTGATTTAGTTATTTAAGTTTTTTTGAAATAAGATTCAAAAATTTGTAATAGAGTATAATTTTCATAAATTTGTAAGTTTACTCAACTTAATTATATAATATACATTACTCGCCGGCGACTCGTAACATTTTATGTTAAGCAACTCAAACTTTCACTACAATATTATAATTATAACTAATGTAATTGTTCCAAAATAATTAGCAAATTCGATCTCTGTACATATTATTAAAACTGTATCATTTGCATAGTTTTTTTAATAAATATTAAACATATAATAAAAATTTAGTCCACGTCATATTCTTATACCCATCCGTCCAAATATATTGCTAACACTTTCTATTCTGAAATTTCTCAAATAGGTTGTTAACAATTTCATAAAATATCATATTTTATTTTTCTTTACAAATATTAATAGGTTCCACTAACTTAGCCTCACTTTCTTAACTTTTCTTCACCTTTATTCATTTTTGCTCACTATGACTCTACAATTCTACAATTCTCACTCATAATGACTCAATATGCCCCGATATAAAATTTAATATATTAATATGTTTAATAAAATTTTAAATAAAATGTGATTCAAAATTCATAATAAACGATGATTTTTCAGAATTTGTAATTTTTTTCCTCTCAATTTTACTTAATATTATTATATCAGACATTACTCAACGGCGCCTTCCGGCGCCGTCTCGCATTTTATATAAAATATATTATCTTGATGAGCGTGTTAATGAGGATTGTGATATGAAGTACTTTAGAAACTAAGAAATTTATGTAATTTATGTTATTAAATTATTTAAAAATATTTTTACTATAAAATATAACATGATCATACTTTTATTAAGTAAAGGTATTAAATCATACAATAATTCTTATAATATTTATTAAATATTAAAATTTTATTGATTTAACGTCAATAATTATATTATGAATTATTAAATGGGATCTAGAAAATCATTATCAAATCTAATGTTAAAGATTGATAATTATATTATAGTTGAAGTTTACCTGACGTCGTCTCGCAAGGCGTCTTTGATTTTCTTATCGGAATTATGATGAAATTAAATGGAGTGAAATAGCTAAGAAAAATATTATTCAATCACGTTATTTTTTTAATAATCTTAACCAAATATGCTAACCTTTAAAATATTGTAGTTAAAATGAATTATTTAAATTTTTGGTAAAATGAGAGCAAAATATTGATAACAAAATAAGATCCTCTTAATTTTATAATTGTTTCCTCACTATAAAATTTTGACTGCTCTCAACATAAAAGTTTTATACATTTAATATGTGGAAATTTAACTAAAAAGAAATTCATAAGTAATATTAAAAGCTTATTTTCATAGATTTGTATTTTATTTTTACCTCAATTAGAGCTAATAAAATTATGGTGTAACTTTTGTCTCGCATTTTATATGCAATGAAAGATAATTTTCACAAATTTATATTTTTTTTCTCCTCAATTAAGTTTAATGTAATTATAGCTTTACTCGACATCTTCTTGTATTTTAAATATACAAAAAAGACATATTTTAAAAGCTATTTATTTATAAAAAATGAGATTTTAAAATTGTAAAATTAAAAACTTATGGAAGAAAAAATATATGATTATAAAATTAAATATGTTTAATTATTTTTGTACACAATATATAAATAACTTACCATGAACTCGATGAGATAAGATAATCAATAGTCATAAATTAATACATATGTCAAAATGCTTATTAAATGCAGGTAGATAAGATAACCAATAACTAAAATAATTATTTATTTATGAGCATTTTGAAAATGTATGTAGACATTAACTAAAATACATAGGTCACAGATCTTAAAATTTTGAATGACTATGCTACCTGGCATAGCAAAAATGATTATCTAAAACTTAATCGTGAACACCGTTTAAAATTTAAAATATTAATATTGTATATTATTTTACTTTTTAGCATTAAAAATTTTAAAAGGAATAGGGAAGGTGAAATTTGTAATACATGTATTATTAATTACTTTATTTTTATAATTCTATAAATTATTGTAATATGAATTTATTTCTGTATAGGTATAATCCTAATTACTGTGTCAAAAAATTATTATATTGAAATAATTAATTTTTTATGATATAATATTAAAGTAATTTAATTTTATGTTAGGTTATATTTAAATAATAACCATAACTAAATAACTAAATCATATATAAATATATATGAATTTTAATATAACTAATATTCATATATACACATATATGAATTTTTTTAAACAAAATCAATATAATCTTTACAATTTATATTAATGATATAAAAATTTTAAGACTATGAATTTTATACTCCTTTATTCGTGAATCATTTGTTAGTGGTGATAACTTTAATCTAGAACAGGAAGGAATATATAACTTGACAAATCTAAAATTTGAATCACTGTAAATTTTTATTTGTTCCGTAACAATACAAAGTCAACACTTCATCAATCTAATAAGCTACTCATACAATATAATTAAGGAAAGCAAACGTACACACCAAAATCTAGAGCTATCTATTTGGGCCTACTACCCCTTACAGACTAAGATAGCACATATAAGGGGTAACACTTACTATTTTCATTCTAAGCAACAAACAACAAATGCAAAAGTATAAACCTTGGATTATCTAGAAACATGAGTTTGACTCCGACCACTGCAAGACACTGTGAAATTCCAAGTGTTAGGATCAAGAAGTTCATGTATTAATAAAATTAAATAAAGGTTAACAGTCCAATGGCAAAGAGATGAAGAAGAACAAAGATAACATCAAAGTCTAAAACCCATGTTGGAGCCAGGTCCTTCATCTGGCATTAGCAATACCAGATGTCCCACTTATGACTTAAAATAAGTAAATTGTGAAATTGCATCTGCTGAAGCTCTTGATGAAGAACTGGTAGATCAGGTCCTGATGTAGCTTTGTCACAAGGAGCAAGATTTGAATGAAGACTTTCATTAGGACTTAAAACTGTTCTCCTGGTAATACACATTAAGATCTGCCGGTTCCTCCTAGCATCAAATGATGTTCGGATAAAGTTTCACAGTTTTTCAAATTCCCTGGCTTGCTTTGCCGTGGTTCATTGCCTCTATAGACAGCTGACTTTAAGTTTAAACCACACCGCGTAAGAGCGGAACCAATATTTAACCCTGTCTTTTTTGGGAAATGAAGGGATTCTATATTAGTAGAGGATCCGCAAATCACAGCCATAAACACACAAAAGAGAAAAAAGATCACAGCCACTCTACAATTTTAAGAGATGGAAACAAACAAAAAAAAGAATAAGTAACACATCAAAATTTTATGGGTCAGGACAGAGTAATAGCCTTCTAAGCACCCTGCTTCGGGGATTTATTCAGAACTTCTAAATATCCCTATAACTATACACTTTTCCAGGAGTTGCAATCTGATGGTTTGTTTCAGATCAGCTGCAGAATGCTCAGCAACTTCTGATGCCCTCTTGTAAGTGCTTCCTCTAGTAAATTAAGTTCCTAGCTTCCGCTCTTAGGGTACATAAGTTCATTTCCTATCAAATCATAAAATTCTGCATGGACTCTTAAGCCCAGTGGCGATTATATAGAAAATAATTTTGCTAAATATTATATCAAGAATAATTTTGCATACCCAGGTCATTGTGTGTGTGTCTACCACTGCTTAAGCCTAAGGTAAGAAATATATATTAACTTTCAAGTTCACGGATATAATTGATTTGACATTTGCTGCTTCTTACAAATATTTTCTCCGTTTTTTTTGGAATTCGTCAAGTATTCAGTTTTTGATGGACTAAGCTTCTCCTGCTCTGATGTCTCTTGAGAGGCTTCATAAATTCTCCGTGAGCAGGAGATGAATACTGTTACGGAAAATAATGAAAAAAAGGTACCTTACTACAATACAATACAGGAAGAAATTGTGCAGGCAGGAATGCATTAGTAAGCGAAAGAAACTTTGGTCAGAAAGAAACTGCAAGTCTCTCAATCAAACTATAGCAGATTTGTACTTTAACATAATCACAACTTCTATTCGAGACTTGATAATGTAATGTTACTTTTTGTTTTTTGCCTCGTATATTAGTTAGTTGCATCAGTTTTTTCAACTACAGCATGTTTGCAAGATCCATCATTTAATGATTCTTTTCTTTATATATTTTTATGAGATTTTTTATTTGAATTGCATTGTATTGGCAGAAGCTCTTATGAAAGTCCAAAGTAGGCAGTAGCAGGGTAGAGAAGAGGAATACTCTTTTGAGGGTGCCCTAGCAGCCAGTAAAAAGTCTGTAATCCAAGATAGTATGAGTGTCTTACTGGTAACTAATGAGCTTGCTTTATCTTTGGACAGTTTATGTAGGTACATCTATATTTTCCTCCTCTCTTCCTAGCATTCTCCAAAAAAACTTTTTTATGCACTATGCAGAATTAAGCTTTCTACTCATACTTCTATCTAATTAGAGAAGTGAGAGTTAAAGGCCTGATTTAATATGCGTTGCGTAGATGCCTGTTGGACATGTCATAGAAATAAAAGGGTACTTACCAGAACTTCATTTCTTGCACGTGCAACATTGCTCAGCTGTTTGAGAACAGACTCAGTCACTACAATCCTTGTTCTACCTCTTTTACATAAAGGTTGTTCCATTTTCCTGCAAAAGGAAAAAGAGCTGTAATTGATAGCGAAGTAAAGAGAAAAAAAACTATCACATGCCTTATGTCCAATATGGAATGCCTATGAAAGCACGTCTATTGCAACCCGCCGCATGATAGAATTCAGAAATCTTATCATTAAATTTAACTATGATTTATATTTCATCCTGCAAAGGGAAAAAGAATTCATTTTAAAAGACTAAAATTAGACACAATCACTCAACACATGGGTAAATCTGGAATAAGTTAATAATGACATATACTTTTATGATTTGCAAAACTTGTCATATCAAAAGTGATTAAGAAATATAGTGATTAAGAAACCAAAACTGAATTTATAGGAGGAATATAGTGCATTTATGATTAAGAAATTTATGACCAAAACTGATTTTATCATATCAGCCTGTCAGGTGATATCATGATGTGGTCAAATAGTTGGCAAGAAACCCATATTATTTTAGCATAAGAAAAATGCACTTTTTGTCTTGTAGTCTGATCTAAAATTTTCTGCAAGCTCTCAATTATAACGTTAAAATGGCAGAAGGAAGATGTTTTCTTGTATTTTTTGGGTACGAATAATCATTGAGTTAGAATAATACCTCATTTTGACATTGAAGGCTTCATCATTCTTTACGTCCTTATGCAAAGGGACACATGTTCCTTAACCACAGTTTCGTGCAACTTTCAGCTGACCTTAAAGCCGGAAGTCTGGATGACTCTAGCTTCTGCATTAAGCCCGAGTTTTTCTGCTCAAGTTTGCTAAACCACCTTGTCTTTCCTGAGACAAAATGTATTCTTGTTTGAATCATGATCCCATAAAGGGAACCTGTGAATTGTTCTCAAATAATATGTTGTAATATATTTAGCCATATTCTCAAATAATATGCAAAACTGTATTACTATTGGCTTACAGCCTGGTGTGCCAATTAGAAAGGGTACTGAAAACTTACACATCAAGTTTTTCAGGCTAATCAAGGGACATAATAGCAATACTACTGCTATCACCATCCTCCATCAAATCAAGCAAATCGGTTTCAGTTGTGCATTTGTCAAAATTTAAGGTTTAAGAAACAACTTTGGATTAGACACATAGAAGTGTGCTGTTTGGCTTGAGTTTAATAATAATACATAAATACTTTTAGAGCTGACACAACATATTAGTTTTGATGGTAAAAATGTAAGGGCTTTAATTCAGATTGTTAGACTAAAAAGTTATTGGTCTTCTTGATGATGCAAACTCCGAAGGAGAAAGAGAACTTACAAAACCCAATCCTCAAAAAGAAGCGCTATAAGATCTAGATCTAGATAGTATAAGTATTCTTTGCGTGGTGATTTGAGCATTTTCTCAAACACGTAATAGGCACACGAATAATGAAAAACTATCGTACGCAAAATCAACCAATTATATAAACTAAAGCTAATCCATTGATAAGTTACAGTTAATCAACAAATATCTTAAAGGTTTAAATAGTAAGATAATTCATAACTGATGAATTTTAATCAAATAGCGCTGGAGAGGATGATTAAACAAACATTATATCAATATATAATCAGATTATTAACATATATGCAAGAAAGCATCCAGCACTGTCCCATGTCCATGATACTTAAGAACTGAAATACAAAGTTGTATTCGATTAGTATGCCATACTTGGAATCCAACATAGAAAGAAGCATAAGAAGATCGTAATTATACCAGTTGGTGATCAGGCTGAGAAGCACACATATTTCATTTGCAACCTAAATTGGATTCCTGACAGGGACGACCAAATTGAGTATTATTAGCATACTAATAATATTTCAAGCTTTGTTCTAATGGATTATCAGATTTCATGATAATGAATCCGTAACTCCATCTTCAGATGTATAAACCGAGTGCGTAAATTAGGTTTTTGTGATAGCAATTCGAAATACTGATTCAAAATAGAGGAATGTAGCCGTAAAAGAGGAAGGTGTTATACAGAGAAGGGAAGATATGCATAATCAGTGGTGAATAGTTTCCTTTTCTATCAAAAATAATGGGTAAAAATTTAAAAACGGGTTGGGCTTATGGGTATAAGTCGGTTATTTTTTTACCCATCGATTATATTTTGATTAGTAAATTACCTTATTATCCTTTTATATGTAAATCAGCCATATTATGAATTGCGTTCATTAAGAATATATTGATATAGATATAGATAATCCAAGAGCTCTCATTATAAATAAGTTGGATATATGGTGCAACTTCATGGAATATGTACTAGATTTATGTCTTAGAGGTGTGGTTACGAATATAGGAAATTATGTTGGCAAATTCGTTGAATTTGACGCAAATAATTTTGTAGGAGTATTGATGAAGTTTTTTCGTGTAAGGGTTTCGATTTAATTGGATGTTCCAATCAAAAGAAGAATCAAGCTAAAAAAAGTGAAACTAGGGTAAATTTCAAATATGAAGGCATTCATACGTTCTGCTTCATTTATGAAATGGTTGGCCACAATGAAAAGTTCTGTGAAAATTGTTTAACACAACGTTAGAGAAGATTGAGAAACCTTTCGATGTTTTTGATGCATTCAGAACCTCGACATCATACACATACGATGGGAAACAAAAGCTTAAAGATGGGAGGGGTGACTCCGACAAGCAATACGGCACACGACAGTGGCGACAAGTCTGTTACAGTGAATATCACAAAGGAGATAAATCATAGCGAGAGTTTAGGGATTGCATATGGAGGAGGGTTGCAGGATAACTCACTAATTTCAAGAAAAAATAAAGGAACAATATTTTTCAAGAATAATGTAATTCAAAATATGATAACAGATAAATCTATTTTTTTCGCATGGATCATGCGGAGGATTTCGTTTTTATTCCAGTTTTATTATGGTTTTTCATGTTTTTCCGCTGTTATGTATGCACAAAATTCTACATAATGAACTTTTAAAACTTCTTAAGGTATTTATTCTTAACTAGCATAGTAACCCGTGCGAGGCACGGGTTATTTTCTAGATTTTTTTGTGTAAGATATAATTATATAGTATTTTTGATTGATTTTTATTGGTAAATTGTGCAAGTCTCATATATATATATATATATAGGGTAATGGTCAAATAGAAATAAATCTTAAAATAAAAACTAAAAACCATTCATTAATTACATATCTTACATTGTTATTTTACAACACCCACCCCCTCTAGTACTCCACACCCATCATTTCCCCGCTATCCAGTACTCCACCTCTTCTCCGCCCATCCTACATGACCTAACTCCGGTCATATTTCCGGTCACCTTCCACCAATCATTTTCCCCGCGTCTTATCTCTTTTCCTGACCAACACACCTTTATCCTCCGATCAAACTCACCTACCCGTCACTTTCTTCCTC
>PHNY01045541.1:15306-33578 GCA_003724115.2 Anethum foeniculum
TCAGGACCCTATATATATATATGTTATAAATTGATTAATTATTAATGTCTATGATTTACATGTAAGATATTAGCAACCTACAACGTTGCTAATTTAGCTCATTAAGAAAAATTATATATTTTCTTGTTTATGTTATGTAATTTATATTTGCTGAATCAGTGCAGCTTCTGTAGTTAGTCAATATTTAAATAGAGAAAATTAAAAGTTAATCTATAGAATGAAATTGTCTATATATGTACATTGAACTAAAAATTAATACAATTGATGAATTGTATCCATTTGCAAAAGTTGAACATTAATGTAAGTTGCTTTTCCACGGAAATATGTTAATTTTTGAGATATTGATGTCTAGGTTGATATTATATCATTTAAACGTCATAATCCATGAACTAAAATTGACTTAGACCGAATAAAATATCTCATGAATTGTCGAAGGCACATCGATCATTTCACTAAATAAATTGTCTCATGAATAAAAACTCTTTGTCGGCTGATATCTATATTCGATTTCCTATAAAAACATTTTTTCTAGAAATATTAAATATGAGGGTATTTTTGTCTTTTCAAATTAAATAAAATGTCTTATGAATTTTCGAGGATATTTTAGTTATTACTGAATAAAAAGTCATATACGCGCGTGTATTTACATAAATGATAATTTTTTATATTTTAGAGTCATCATGAATAAAATGTCTCATCAATTAAAAGTTTATGTTGGGCTATTAATAATATGATAGACGATAGATGATATATAGATAAATTTAATTTTAGAACACTCAAATAATTTAATAATTATGTTGGAAGTTAAAAACTAAATGTATTATATAGATAGATAATAGATAATAGATAATGGAAAGTACTAATATCAAAAGTAAGTATGGTTAAAAAATTATTAATAAGTCTCAATAATTAAAATACCAAACATTTATTCTTTCAACGACACCCAAGCACACATAATATGTTTATAATTAACAACACATAATGCTAAGTGGTGGTATGATGTATTGCAAAGTAAGAGTGAGACCTGGGTTCGATCCCCACCAAAAATAATTTTTTTCAAAAAATCAAGTTAAAGAAAATGTCTCATTATATAGGTGGTGCCAAAAATAATTTTTCAAAAAATCAAGTTAATTAAATGTATCACATCATTTAGGTGGTGGAATAAAATGTCTTTAAAGGGTAATAAAATGTCTTATAAATAGATAGATTAAATAGATAAATTCAATTTAGAACTCTCGAATAATGTCAAAAAAAAAGATGGTTAAAAAAGTATTAATAAGTCTCAATAATTAAAATACCAAATATTTATTATTTCAACGACACACAAGCACACATAATATGTTTATAATTAACAACACATAGTTATGAGTGGTTTAGTGGTATGATGTATTGCAAAGTAAGGGTGAGACATGTGTTCGATCCCCACCAAAAGCAATTTTTTTCAAAAATTCAAGTTGAATAAAATGTCTCATCATTTAGGTGGAATAAAATGTCTCATGAATTAAAAGATAATAAAATGTCTCATATTGGTCCATGTTGGGCTATTAAATATATAATAGATCTTCGAATTAAATCTTTTTTTTACGCATGGATCATGCGGATGATTTTAATTTTTATGGTTTTTAAGTGTATTTTACATCATTTTCATTATGTTTAGATGCACGAAACCCTTCTAATATACTTTTCCTAAAGGCGTATTGTGTTTTACCCTTATACTACAGAAACTATACCTTCAATATTACTCGTGTTAGGTCTACTAAGAGTTACAAAAGGAAGGGGGTGAATGTAACTATACTCGTTTTTCGATACTTTTAAGTGCGGAATATAAAACAAAAAAAAAGAGTTATAAAGCATTAAATGAGAGACAAGTAAGTTCCGTGGTAAATAAACTTTATTCAAGAATATAAAACTCGAAGGGTACTTACACCTATGAAATAAATCAGAACACTAAAGTGTATATACCTACCTATATCTAAAGAGATCAACTAGAATAAGAATTTCAATACAAGTTTTCTCTATCAATATATCTCTTGTAGTATAGCTAATATGTGTAATATTTGTGTTTGTGTGTGTGTAAATTGAATGCTTCATCTTTGAATATACAAGAATAAAAGTCTTCACTCAAGAACACAACATTTCTCAAAAAAATTGAATTTTGTGTCAAGTCCTATTAGATATAATCTACTGGAAATAAGTAAGTGGTTGAGAATAAAGAGGTGATGCGGCTGCATATAGTCCTTTCATTTTGAAATATTAAAAGCATATTCCCTGAATATCCTCTTACAAGTTGTCACATCTTAGCTTTTCCTCCAAGATAGCAATTCTATCAATCACTAACAAGAAACTATTGATGTGAGATGATGTGTGAAACCATCGAATAGACTTGATGTGCTGATTCGATAATTTTAGAACAAAGCTATCGACCTTGTCATCAAATGCTTCAATCAATCTTTTCATTCCAAAACCATCAAACTGATTTTCAATAGCAAAACTAATAAAGTGCTTTCAAAATCTATCGAGTTATTCTTGATTAAGTTCTCAAATTCAATCTAATTTCTTCTACTGAAAAACATCGAACTCCTTTGATAGATATCTAACAAAACTATCAAATTAATCATCCAAAATCCATCGAAAATCTTTTTGCCTTTGTCTTAGAAAAACCATCGAATTCATGCCAACAAGCTCTAAAACTACCGAATTCTTTTTTTAAGGTTTTTACTTTATTTACAGTTTATAGTGTTTCCTTGATTTGCATTCTTAAACTCTGTCTTGTATACCGTGCAATCTTCTCACTTGGTCTTATCACTTCTTCATTCTCTAAGCCAAGTCAAACTTTAATATTTAACAAATCATTCCAATACGTAACAACATTTCTTTGACTAATACTTGGATTCCTTTCGCGATCAACTGGCGCCTACTGTAACGCCCCCAAATCCGAGGTCAGAGGATTTGGTTGTCATGCTGAATCTCAAAATAATAAAACCTGTTTAATCCAAAAATAGTCACTAATTACTGTCCAACAATTGAAACATAACAACCGCGACCCCAACTATACCAAGATCTTTTAGGTTATAGTGCTAGAAACAAGATTCCAGATTCCGTAAATAATTTTTTTTTCTTTCTTTTCCTTTTATTATTCTTTCTCAACAATTTCAGAATTCAAAACTTATATCACTGGTATAACTTTGATAGGAAGTATACCACAACAAACTATTCCAAACCATAACTAGTATATAAAAGAATAAACTTTATACAATAAGACTTACTCTAGTTCCGAATACTCTGAATCAAATCATCAAATAGCATCTTCCTCTTCCCTTTTCGAACTAGGCGGTTAAACCTCACCAACTTAACTTTCTGGCACGTTAATTTAAAACATGCAAGTATGAGCGAAAGTAATGCTCAACAAGTTCGTCAAAAGAATAAACATCTACGGACTTTTCAAATAAAACTGTTAAAAATAAAATCCGAAAATAATTATAACGAGTACCAAATCTCGCACAATGATGCAAAACACGTTAGACAAAATGCAGCCAATCGAAAATGAACCCATGTAGTGCATAATTTCATACAATTGCATTTTAATACGTAAAAAAATATCCAAATTTTTTTTGTCCTTATGGGACCACAGATAACGTATACCACATAACATATATGGTCAGAAACATTTTGAAATGAAATAAAATACATAATATTTTATTTAACATGTAGTGAAAAAAGCTACAAAATATTATTTTTGAAATTTTTTATAATTTAAATCAATAAAATTTTGAACCCAGAGGACATACCAGATATAATTTTAATGAGGATAAAATATCCACTCGATCTCTAAAATTGTAAAACGAACTCAATTTACCGATATCGATAAAAAGATCAGCTTTTAATAAAATTTTGAAAATAGTAAGTGTAGTAAAATACTTACACGATATCGATAAGGATCGATAGAGAACTAACAGTTAGTATATTGCTCCATTTAAAAACGGGAATACTAGCACATGTATAAAATATTCACAATTTCATTTCTTTCATATTGGAAAAATTGCATAATCATATTCAAACAATAATAATAATAATTTCTGAAAATACGGGATATTACACCTAGTGCAACGGTCTGGTTCACAGATAACTATCTCCGCTCATGATCTTCGTATCTATTTCTTAAACTCTATGTTAAGTCAACAATCTTATAATGATGTTCCGCTGAAATCTTCTGGTCTATACACCGAGTCTTAATAAGCCGATTTGAATATATTCAACCTTAATTCCACTGTTACTTGAACATATTAATGAATTTCATCCAGTACCTTGTTAAAGGCTTCTTTACTATAGTTTAACTTGTTCTACTATATGTACATTATCTTCATTCTTGAATAGATTTCCACGAACTTAGTATTATTTGCAAGTCTTGTTTTATTGTTGAGTTATCATTCCTCACATTGTTGAGTTAACGAATACATTTCAGTCTTGCTCAACAACTCATTTCTTACCTTATCCCATCAATAAGCAATAAATCCTCTACAACTCCAATTTTTCGATTCCGATAATTATTCACACCATTGTTAATCATTCTATTGCCCCCACTCTTTTGATGTTACAATTTTTCTACTTTATTGTGGATTAAATAAATAAATAAATAAATAAAATAATATCCACACTGCACACAAACAAACAAACATAAACACAAACAAACAAACACACACACCGATGAAAGATACGTATTTGATGAAACGTATATGAGAATACCCCATTACAGAAGACAGTGTATCATGCCAAAAAATTCCTAATATACGTTTTTCCAAAATAATATTGTGAGATACGCTTTTTCAGAATGCATATATTTTTCGACTCCTACCTAATATTTGTTCATTACGGACTTCGTTTGCGTGTAAATATATAAGGTAATGATTGTAATTATAAATAGTTATCATAATCAAGTGTACCAGGTAGTGTCACGAGTACGTGTCATAACTCATAATCCTTATTTTTCACAATCCGTTTTGTGGGCCAATACCTTTATATCTTAGTTATCGTTTGAATTCTTTGTATGCTATTATTAATTATGTCGTAACTCATAATCTTTATTTTTAACAATCCGTTTTATAAGTTAATCCCTTTATATTTTAGTTATTACTTGAATACTTTATATCCTATCATTAATTATTTGAAAATTTATAATTTTACAAAATAATGAATATCTTAATCATTACAAGGTATAAGCCATAACAGTAAGTAAATTATTATAATATGTTATTTCTATCAAAAATTCCTTTTAATAAAAATCAACTTTCATGTGACTCTGATTTTGTATATTTTTTTTTAATTTAAAACTTATAAATACTTTTAAAAGATAGTAAAAAACTAAGTTTTGCGCAGAAACAAATATAGCTAGGAGCTTATTTTACTAGTAAATAAAAATGTAGAACGCACAAAAGATATGTTTAGAGAAAGATGTGTATGGCTTCCGCGAGAAGTTAAACCAAGTAAATATTAGGAGAGTGAACAAGGGTAGATCGGTAAAAGAGGGTTTGTAATATTGATTTTGAAATATATACAAACTCCATAAAAATGGGTGACACATACAATTATACAAAGGGTTTTTCATTTCCGCTTTTCTGGCCACTACTGAAAAGGACTCCCTCGTGTTGCCCTTACACACATAGATACACACACAAAGTACCAAGTGCATCAACGATTAGCTGTAAAGATATTCACCGCCGGTAAATGAAGGCAATCTATCTCACACAATCACACACACACGCACACACTTTTATTTGATGTTCATTGATTGGAGAATGGAGTGATTTTGTGATTATTCATGGTTGATTATGTACATAAATGTGAAATTACATGCTTAATTGATATCTAAGTTATTAGATTAGTTGTTGATTGCGTATCTCTAATTGTTTGTTAATTGCTGCCCTTAGATATGGTTTTCGTTTTTTTTTTTTTTATAACTTTATTGCTGTGATTATTGCACCAGATGTTGATTTAATGTGTGTAAACTTTCGATTTAGTTTTCGAGATTATGCTATTAATATTAGGGTAAAGTAATTGGTGAGTAATTGGTTAAAGCTTGTGAAATTGATTAGGTTCTCGTGTATTTACTTGATCCTTTATACATATGGAATGTAGATGATTAGTGTTTTTATACACTTTTTTTTTAGGTATGTGAGTTCAATTCTATATTACTAATTACTCTATACGGACTCGAAAAATCTAAATATTTTTTTAGTTTTGTTAGTTGAATTTTATATTACTCTATAAGGACTCGAAAAATCTGAAGATTGGGGGTACGGGAACACGGTCCTATTTCTGGACACGGAAACGGCAACACGATCCTATTTTTGACACGGACAAGATATAATACATTAATAAACAAGTAAAATACAATACCTTAACAAAAAGTAATATAAAACTGAGATTAAGTAAAATTTTGTAAAAGACTTTGCAAATCAGGCATCTTCTTTTATGTTTTCTTATTTTTGGGTCATATATGTGTTTTGCTTCGCAAGTATTCGTATGTGGTCTTTAAGTTGGTCAAAGTTTCCACATTTCAGTTAAAGAGTCTAACACGAAATAAGTGCCCTGTTTGACACGGGTATGGTGACCGAAACAGAAGAGTCATAGTAACATAGGTCGAATCTATATAATTAAGTGCTTACTATTGTGCCTACTGCTCTGGAAGGTTGTTCTACATTTTACTTGATCCATTACAGAGATGGAATGTCGATGATTGGTTTTTTTTTTTTTTTTAATGTATATATTCATGTACATATTTTCCTTTTCCATTACGTATGTGTGTCACATGTATAAATGTGTGCTCACAGTTGTGCTTAGGGATCTGGAAGTTCTTTTCTATAATTAATAGATCCTTTGTAAAGATGAATATTGATGATTAGTGTTTTTATGTATACATATATAAATAATTTTACTTTTTTATACATGTGTTCCAAATGCATATGAATACATGCTTACAATTATGATAAGGGCCTGGAAGCTTATTCTTCACATACTTGTTTCTTTATAAAAATGGAATATAGGCGGTTTTCCATTTTTTATATATGTATGCCTAATGTGTATAAATACGTGTCTATACTTGTGCTTGGGGATCTAGAAGGCTTTGCGTCTTTAAGAATTTCGGTTATGTGATTACTGCAACTTAATTTTATTCATGCTTTTACTGTTTTATCAAGTGCTTACTGTTTCGTTAAAATGCTAACATTTGTCCATTTGGCACTCAGTAAGGAGGATGGGAGCAGGAAGAACACAGAACTTCATACTGAAGGACAATAAATTTCCCGTACTAAACCAGGCGGTCTCTCCAAAATCGAACAAGGCATCTTATTCAAGTTTTAGGAATCTGGGAAAAAGTCAACTTGGAGGAGTTATTTTTGGGTGCAAGAGTGCAACCATTAATGAATGTCTGAACAATCAACTCTTTGGTCAGTCCTTTTCTTATTTAACCAAAATATCGTTTATATATACTTTTCGCTTATAAAGCTTCCATAGTAGTTGAAGAATGAAATTATAACATACTACTTTGAGGCCTTGAATTTCTATTTACCAGATTATCATTTTGTTTTCCTTATGTTTACTACTTTTGACGCTACAAACTCTGATTAACTCTGACAGGCTTACCAGGTCCTCACATCTCATATGTTAAGAACATCGATCTTGGATTGCCGCTGTTTCTATTCAATTACAGTACTAGAAGACTTCATGGCATTTTTGAAGCTGCCTGCCCTGGGAAATTGAACATCAATCCATATGGATGGACTGCTGATGGTTCAGAAAGAACATCATATCCTGCTCAGGTATATATATACATTTTATTTATTTATTTTTTGTAACTCTGGTATGTATAGATATTCTATTATTTTATTAGATCTTAGGGCTCTGGCGCTCAACTGCACAGTAGACTGTGCGCTGTCACTTTTAATTATTCCGATGGTACCCCTCCTAGCTACAACAAATAAATAGCATGCATTATGCCCACCACAACTACAATTATCTCTAATTCAAAACAGCTCCCAAATTCTAAACACTAGAATGTGAACATCTTGAACGCAGCACTGCTACCCTCCACTATCCTCAACACTCCTTTGGCTTGCCTGCGAACACAATTCTAACTTGTAGCCTGCATTCTTGGAAATCCCCCACTTCGCCTTATCATTTCACCTCAAAGTCGAAATATACCACTTATTGCACAGCCTTGACCTACCTCATCTTAACCATAATTAGGTCCTCTTTGATTTTCTATATAGACTATGCTAGTGGATATTTTGTCCACCGTATTACCAGACCAGGTCGGAACTAATCTATCTGGACTCCAACAAGTGGATAATATATCAGGGTATTAGTTAGTTCTATGGCGATTTTAGAATGACGACCTGGATTAGGTCTTGAGGCTTGAAGGTAACTGCGCCTTGCACAGCAAGCCCAACTAGCTGTCATTGGTTTCTTGCAAGACCTGTTTAAACTTATCAATACTAGACAACTGCTACTATTGTTTGTTAAATTCATCAATTTCTGTTATGGACTCATGGTTAGTGTCTGGTGTAATTAATGTAGGTTCAGATCCGCTTGCGTCTCCAATGTCAGTCATTGCATGAAGAGCAGTTCAAGCCAATAATTCGGGACAATTACTACAATTCAAAGCATTTCTGGTTTGAGTTGGACCATGCTCAAACAGACGGATTAATATCTTTACTATCATCCGTTGTTATCGCTCCAACTACATCTGCACCACGACTCACTAAAGAAAGAAAAATTCCCTCAACTTCACAATGGAGAGGGTTGGGGAATGAAGGATTTGACACTGCAGTTTCAAATAGTGATTTTGCTCGTTCCTCTACTTCGAATGGAAGTCTGGATGATTTGGATGTTGACTGTAATCAGTCATATGAAACTTACTCGGATAGGAGAACTATAGAGGGAAGTGAAAAGGACCTTATATACATGAAACTTAAAGAAATGGCCCTTAATCGTGAGAGATTAGACCCATCTTCAACAGTTGACGATAATGTGGTTATAGATGGTGAGCACTTGGAGCAGGAAGGGTTGCTGGAGAAGCAGATAATATCAGAAGAGAAACTTGAAATAATATCAGTTACACCAACTAATGATCCCTCTGGTATAGCTCAGGTAATCGATGTTATCTTATCCATTATCTTTGTCCTCTTAAGCCTTAAGGGCGTATTTTTTTTTGACCTGTATCATGTGCATAGATTTTTAATATTGCTTGTGTTTTTGTGCAGTTGAAAAAGAGGATGGAAGAGTTTGATGCTTTTAAAACAGAGCAAAGTCAGAAGATGGAATATTTGCAACAGAAACTGGTAATTTTTGTCATTGATGTTCCTGTTCTATACTTGCATCAAGTGCTACTCGTCAGATTCAATTAGATCTCTAAGCATTTAGGCCTCTTTCTCTTGGCCTATTTATGTGGTTGTGAGATTCAGATGAGACTAATTAATGTTAGGGCATTACAAAAGATGGCAATTGATAATTAAATATGCAGCTGAAGTTCTTTGGCGAAAGAAAAGAGCAAGACCAAATGGAAAAAAATAAGCAAACATGATATCCAGCATCCTGCAGATGTGGTTTTCTTGAGTGTATAAAGATAGAAATTTGTATAAATCGCAATCCTAATTGGAGAAAAATCATCAATCTAATATATTGTTTCAAATAAACTCATTAATATGTGGAAATCAAAACCTAAACTAACTTTAAGAATTTCACACAGTTAAATATTCTCTTGAATATTCTTATATAGTAATAGAGATCCTCCATCAACGATACTTTCCTACATCCTACGATTTCCAAACAAGTTTACATTAAATTTTTGTATAAATGCTAACATCCAAATAATAAGTACATTACTACTTTTTATTTTTATTTTGCCCCGTTTTTCCATGATCCTCTGTCGAAATCTTCCTGCTTCAAAAATTTCCACTTAACTTGTTAGTTGCAAGTGAAGGACTAAGAGGGTAAAGGAAAATGATATGCATCGTTAGGCCCTTTTATTCACCAGCTTTAAGCTTTTACAATATTAATTATTTTCATTAAATTTAAAGTCATATTTCACCTTGATATGATATGATTTAGTAGTCTGTGTAAACATTATTTATGTAGCTCATCTCAAAAACAGTCTTCTTCAGACTTTGCTGATAGTCTATGTCTAAGAAATATGATGAATTCACAGGTATTGTGATTCTAACCCATGTTTGTCTAAAAGTAATGCATTTCTTTAGGCCTCTAAAATTGCCTGGTCTCAAATAAATTATGTTAGTAAATTAGTTACACCATGCCATTGTTAGCTTAAAATATTTTGCTCTGTCATAATGTAATGTGAAAGTGTATTTTAAATATGATACAATATATATTATACATTAATACTTTTACTTTTAGTTTATTTCAAATTGTAATCGAGTGTTGGCAATTTTTTCATTTATGTGATTTAAGCATTGAACCTATTCTTTAGGCACATCCCTAGAAACACCTTGAAATATGTGCTTGTATTCCCTAGAGACAGGCCAACTCATATTTGTGTATTCTTTCTTATTACATTTTTGACATCTCACTTTGTACTTCAGGTAGAAGCAGAAACAGAAATTCAACTCCTAAAGAATCGGTGCATGGTTCTAGAATCTAGATCCAATCCTGATGTAGCTAATGCCGATAAAGCAGTAAGCGGAAATTTCACTGAGCTTAATTCAGATATTAATGAGTTCATGTATCTGATTGGAGGATATGATGGAACCCAATGGTTGTCAACTTTAGACTCCTACTCACCTTCACTGGATACTGTGAAGTCTTTAAAGCCAATGAACTCTGCACGTTCTTACGCATCTGTTGCAAGATTAAATGGCGAGATTTACGTATTTGGTGGTGGTAATAGTTCTCTTTGGTATGACACAGGTTGTTGCTTGTAATCCCTGCTTACTGTCTCCACTTTCTCTTTTACTCGAGTGTATGCCACTAACTTTTGTCCTCAAACCTTTAGTTGAAGCGTATCACCCAGATAACAACACGTGGACTTCATGCCCCTCCCTGAATAGGGTGAAAGGAAGTTTGGCCGGTGCTACTGTTAATAACAAACTTTTTGCGCTTGGCGGTGGGAATGGGCATGAAAGTTTTTCAGATGTTGAAATGTTAGATCTAGATGTTGGACGCTGGATTCCAACACAGTCCATGCTGCATAAGGTAATTGTCGTATTTTTATAGCTGCGTTTTTTTAGTAGGTCACTGCAATTTCGTAAACACACACACATACATGTTCATAACGTATATTTAATATTATCAAGAGGTTGCGGCAGGTGAATGACTACTCGCACAATAATGTTAGTCAGTACCTCTAAAGTGAGGGAACTGCACTCTAATTTTGGAATTATGAACCCTTGGGCATATATTTCTTTTTCTTTCCTTGGATTCGGATGCTAAGTCACCGACGACTTGAATATTCAATAAGCCACCACTACTCTTTTTCACTAATTGTACATCTGTTGTACTTTCATATTGTCCAGAGATTTGCTCTTGCTGCAGTAGAACATAATGGGGCTATCTATGCTGTTGGTGGATTTGATGGAAAAAGCTACTTGAAGTAAGATAACAACTAACAAGTCACCTTTAAAATCATTTCTCATGTACTATTGACATGCTGTGCATGCGCTCATACTCTTGCACAGAATGCATAGTTCATGAATATATATTTTTCTTTTACAGTACCAACTACCGTTTTTTCTTTTCTTTTTAGTATAAGAATTTAGCGTTAGGTTATTTTGAGGCTAATATGGTTTCTTTCAATATAAAGAGGATACTTGTGCCAAGCTTTTAGCATGGGGATAATCCGATTAGATTAACAATACTTATTTACTTTTTTGGGGGGATTGGTCCTAGTACGAGAGGCCTGTGACTCGGGAATTTTTAAAAACCATCATCATGAAACAAATCATTGTATTGAAGCACTAACTGGATGTCTATGAAGTAAATCATTGTATTGAAGCACTAACTGGATGTCTATGTTTTCCGTTAATCATTAAATAGCGTTTCTGACTCATTTTATTGCAATTGTCTATTTTTCTCAGATCCGTTGAAAGATTTGACCCTAGGGAACACTCATGGACCAGAATTGCGAGCATGAATACTCAGAGGGGTTGTCATTCTTTAACTGTTATGAATGAAAAATTGTAAGTTTATAATATTGTTTTAGGATAATTCTGTTGTTGATCAAGTATTTAGTTGTTAGTTTGGGCTAAAATTACAATCTTCTAGACTTCTGCCAGTTAAAGCCCAGGAAAACTTTTTTATGTTCTTCAGAGGAATATTGAAAATACTTTTATTCATTAAAGTAGTCGGAAGATATAAATTTCCAGTTGAAATAATGTTTATAAATCTTAGCACCTTCGTGACTCTACTATGTGAATTTTCAACTGCAGATATGCTCTGGGTGGTTATGATGGGAAGGAAATGGTCAGTAGTGTTGAAATATTTGATCCACGTATTGGGTCATGGATGGCTGGTGAGCCAATGAGCGAACAAAGGGGATATGCTACTGCCGCTGTGTTAAAGGGAAGTATGTATATCATAGGAGGAGTTGTAAGTGGAGAGTGTGGAGACAACATTATAGAGACAGTAAGTTCCAGATCTCGAATTGTTATAAAATTAGTATATTCTGTTGTCCAACAATTATATCTTCCTCTTGTTTATTTGGCGACACAGATTGAATGCTACAAGGAGGGTCAGGGTTGGCAATCAACAAACCTAAAAGCAATTGGCCGTAGGTGCTTTGCCTCTGCTATTGTGTTTTAGTATGATTTCGATCGACTTGATGAGATTGTAGCCAATGAAATGTTTTCTGGTTTTGAGAGTCTTTCCAGTGATTGGAGGGTAGTACTTGGTATCAACTACCCAGACCTTTTAACAGTTCCAAGACATGTTTGTAAAGTAGCAGGAAATTACAAGGTATATATAGAAACTAGTTACAAATTTTTTTATGGATATTTACTCTTTTGAAGTCTAAAGAATGTTATCTATGCTTATGAAGTTATGATTCTAAGATGTGTGCACAAGAACTATATACTCACTGATAGTGGATGTGCCCCCACTGCTCCGACAAACACAAATATTGAAAACTGTAGTTGTAAAGACACGAAGCCCAAAGGTTTACAACATATCTGCAAGAAGTTGGGTTTCTGTGAGTGGTGATGATATGTTAGAGCATCTCCGATAGGCTGTTCAAACAAATTCTTAAATCAAAATATAAAGAGTTGGTAAAAATTCAAGCCTCCAACAAGCTCTCAGTGCCTCTTAAAAAACTTGAGAGCCTATTCTCTCTCCTCTATTTTAAGAGTCACTACATAGCTCTTAATTTTTTTTTATTAATAAAAATTCACTTTGTACGTGTTTCAATTCAAATCTTTGTCGTACACATAAAATGAACTTACTAGGAGCCACCACATTGTTAATATTATATTTAGGAGCCAACTAGGAGCCTGTTAGAGATGCTCTTAGACCTTAGACAATTGAATTACATTTTTTTTTTTTGCCAAGGGAAAGGATTTTATTAAATCAAAAGATCACTAGACAGTACAAATTGAAACTCTGGATGGACATCCCCACCCTCCAATAACGATCAGCAGACCGTCTTACAAACGAAGAATAACATTTTTATGCCTAAGATCATGCAAAAGAGTTTTACACTCTTCCACAATCCTATTCCTACCCAGATATGATAGGCAAGCAAACTTGCTTCTTAAGACAATTGAAGTACCCTAATTCTGTGAACTCAAGTCTACGGTTCAAAAATGTTGGAGCAAAGTCAAGGTTATCCTAAAATAAGTGTAGCTATTGTTTTACTTTAGTAATAAAAAGTAATTTTTGACGTTAAAGTAGCATCTCAATCTGCAATGTATAGTTTTAAATATAGTAAATAAATTTATATGAAATTTTTATTAACTTTCTCAACTTACCCCACGTTTATGCCTACAAACTTAATTTTTTCATCCAGTTTCCTCCACTTTTTTTAAATAGATGATGTTGTAGATATAACATAACGCTCTAATTTGTTCTATATATAGTAAAATTAAAACAAATTATAGCATTATTTTAACACAGTATTTAGGTAAAAAAAATTATTTTTTGTATCATAATATACTAGCTCATAAATTGTGGGATGTAAAGATTTTTTTAATATGATATTGATTTTAAATTTAATTTAAACTGAAATTAAATAGATATGCTTGTGTTATTTTGAAAAAATAGCACATTTCTTTTTGTAACATAAAAGAAAAAGTGTTTTTAAAATTTAATTGGTTAGTTATTAGTAATTATAATATTAATTTTATTTTATTAATAGAATTGTCGGTAGTATTTTTGGAAAAAAAATATGTTTTAGTTGGAAAAAATAAAAAATGTAACGTGTTTTAGTTGAAAAAGGTAATTGGTTTATATACTAATTATAATTAAAATAGTTGTCATTAGTAATTATAATATTTTATTTTATTAAATAGAATTGTCCGTGATATTTTTGAAAAATGAGATGTTTTAGTTGTAAAAAAAATATATCATATCTTAGTTGAAAAATCAATTAATTTTTATACTAATTTGGATTAAAATAGTAGTTATTAGTAATAAAAATAAAAACGGTGACATTTTTAGTTGAAAAAGATAATTAGTTAGGTATAAGTAGTTATAATAATATTATTTTATTTTATTACATAGATTTGCCCGTGATATTTTTGTAAAAGTAGATAAATGAGATGTTTCAGTTAAGAAAAGTAAAATTAGTTGACATGTTTACTAGAAAAAGGTAATTAGTGTTTTAGTTGAAATGGATAATTAGTTAGTTATTTGGGAAATTATATGTTTTAGTTAGGAAAAATAGAAAGGGTCGTTTAGTTAAAAAAATGTAATTGGTTAGGTATTAATAGTTATAATATTATTATTTTATAAGACTAACCGTGATATTTTTTAAAAAGAAGATGTTTTAGTTGAATTTTGGTTTTGATCATTTATTACAATAATTTAATAATAAAATAATATTTATAAGAGTAGCTATACAATTGCCTTTTCTAATAAAACATATTATCTTATTTTTTTTATTTTAAATATTATTATATTTGTGGATTTGAATTTTTTTATGAGAATGTTTTACTTTTAATAATAGAATTATATTGAGAATAAGTTGATAAAAATATTATGGAGATGTTTAATTTTTAATAAAATTATATTAAAAATTGGATGAATAAAATACAGGTGACCCGAGTACCAACGAAATTTTCAGTGTTTTGTTTTTAATATAATAATAATATAAATAGACGGCACCCATTAATGTAATCTCACAATTTAAACAATTCAAATGTGACTCGTACTATTTTTTATTTATTTTTTGATTTTTAGAATTGTTTTAGCTTTAGCAAATAGTGAGTAACACGAATTTAAAGGAAAAGATCGCGAATGGGTTATGTGTATTCCAAAAAAAACATTATTTTAAAAATATATAAAACTACGAAAATATGATTTTTGTTACAATTTTTTTTTTCAAAATTTACTAGCTTAGAAAATTGACAACAAATGCAATCTTTGATTCTATAAACAAAAAAAATTGAAAAATCTCCGCGTAATGTACATCAAACCGGCCAATTTCACAACAATTGTGAGGTAGACTAATTGTACAAGTCACGCGTTTAGTCAACGTCCAACCACATATTACTTAGAAACTAAGAATTAGACAAGTTTATGACGTGTCACAATTTAATTGGCTCCAAACGAACATACCAAGAAATCACCTTGTAGATCCACCGACGAAGCAACAACAAAAAAAAAATAATAATAATTCTAATAAAATAAAAATAATAAATCCATCTGAAGAAACCACCACTACATCTACAACTCAAAACCCTATATCCCCAATCTCTCAGATCTCGACAAACAACCTGTACCAGAACATATACATACACACATCTATACGTATACATCAAAGCTATTTTCAACCATGTCTTCTCAATCTCAGCCCGCAATTCTCCCAATCACAAATCCCCAAACCACCGCCGTCGAATCACAAGCTCCGGCGACCACACCGGCGTTCCGAGCATTCATCTCCAACATAACTGAAACAGTCCGTACAGGTCTCGCCGCTCGTCGCCCGTGGACGGAGCTCGCCGACCGGTCGGCGTTCTCTAAACCGGACTCGATCTCCGACGCGACGACTCGGATCCGTAAGAACTACACGTATTTCAAGGTGAATTATCTCTCTGTGGTCGCGATCGTTCTCGCGATCTCTCTCTTGACGAATCCGTTCTCTCTCATCACTCTACTTGGTTTGTTAGCGTCGTGGCTGTTTTTGTACCTGTTTAGGCCGTCCGATCAGCCGCTTGTTGTGTTTAATCGGACGTTCTCGGAGCGCGAGACGCTAGGGATTTTGATTCTGTCCACGATCGTTGTGGTGTTTTTGACGAGCGTTGGATCGATTTTGATCTCGGCTTTGATGGTGGGAGTGGCGATTGTGTGTGCGCATGGTGCGTTTAGACAGCCGGAGGATTTGTTTTTGGATGAGCAGGATCAGAGTAATACTGGATTCTTGTCGTTTATTTCCGGTGCGGCCAACAGTGCGGCTGCTTCTGCTGCTCCGATTATTGCTACTCGTGGTTGAGGATTTGGAGTGGATCCAGCTGTTAGATTGCGGTAAAATGCAAATGCAGTTACTGTTTGATACTTTTATATTTCGTTAAAATGAATTGGTTCATATATGTAGGTTAATTGAGTATATTTGTGTTTTTTTGGTATTGGAAGAATGGAAGAACTGTCTGTTGGTGGTGGCGGTGTATGTGTCGATTGCAGAATTTTCAGTTTTATGATAATACTTGATTCGATATTTGACTTATAATTGTTTACAATCTGTTGATACACGTTGGAAATTGTATGTTATGCCAATCTTGAAATCTTTATTTTTTTCGGTTGGCACATTTATTAATTTTAATTTTTTTGTTTGAAGATCAATTTGTGAAGCGAATACTGTGTTAATTAAATGCAATTTCATAGCTTCCTGACAAGATTATGGTGTTAGTTTTCTTGGTTTTAGGCGTGGAAACCTTTGTTTTCTTGCATTAGATTTATCTGATTTACATTAGAACTGAGGTTATTCAAATGCAAGTGCAGATACTGTTTGATACTTTTTCATTTTGTTGAAATGAATTAGTAGCTTACATATAAATATCTATATATCTTATGTAGGATAGATATATGTTATGTAGGATAATTCAGCATTTTTGTGTTTTATTAGTGAGGTAGAAGTGAAGAACTTGCTTTTTGTGGTGGACTGGTGGTTTTTTTGTAAATTGCAATTCAGATTTGTGATGATACTTGAATATTTTTTTGTCATTGTCGTAAGTCATTGATTCGCAATATGCAAATTACATAGTATATGTTATGCCTGTTTTTAATTCCGTATTCAGATATGTTATGACTGTATCTGATTCCCTATTCAAAATTAAAATAATATAACTAGATCTTGTATTAGGATAAGGGAAAATAAAAACATACATTATCTATATGATATGGATAAAAAATTTGATAAGAGAATCAATATATATCGAAATAAAATGACATGAAGTCAAAAAAAAAAATCAAAAAAATTGAGCAGGGGGATAGAGACTGTTGGTGTTATGGAATTAGCTATATATATGAATAGAGCTCACGACTTATTTCCTTAGGATCGGTCACCTTGATCTTTTCTTTAAAAGATGGAAGATGATTCTGGTGCTCGTTGCCGTTGTTCACTTCCAACTTCGTTTGTTTGTTTGTTCTTTGACTTTGATCATTTAGTTCACGCTGTAATTGTAGTTGATACAATCTGCCATGCTTGTATAACTCCCAATGGCATTGTGTGTGTTCTATTGAACACACCTTCCTTAATAGAAAAATGACATGATTTTAAAGTTTGGTATGTGGATCCTGTTTTGACGAAACTTTTGCTGCAACTTTTGAAAAGAACAACTTTGGCACGATCAGATTAATCTAGAGCAGTCGGTTTTTCTTAGAATTATTGTGACGCGTGTTTAAGGATTTGGAGAGGATCCATTGTTAGATTGTTAGATTCGGAGAAAGATAGTTTTGTTAAGAATATATAATAAAATGACATGTAAGTCAAAATTTTGAAAAAAGAAATCAACCAGAAAACTTGAGCAGTGGGCGGGAGTCTGTTAGTGTTATGGAATTAGCTATTATATATTTAAAAAGAGCTTGCGACTTTTTTTTTTTTTTTTTTTTTTTTAACT
>PHNY01045563.1:0-13183 GCA_003724115.2 Anethum foeniculum
AGGTAAGAGGGCTAATCTAGATCCTGAAAATCAGTGATTACATGATTCACCGTCCTAATTATCAGCTATTAGAATATATATTAATCAATCTAAAGATATTTACAATATTTACAATCATTGCTAATATTCCTTTATTAAATTCTGATATTTCAACAGTAGGAAAAGTCTATTCTTTTCTTTCATATTAAGCAGTTGGATGGTCCTTCGCGTATAACTCATTTTCAAAATGTCAATTTAGTGTGTAATTTTATCTGACTTTTGATGGGTGTACCAAGCTCTTAATTGTATCTAAGGTGTCCATATTAAATCAATTTCATGTAGATCTGTGTTAAAATACTGAAAGTGTAGTCCCTTGACTTTGAACAAGCGTATACCCCCTTGACGTGAAGCAAGGAGTGACAATATTTGTTTTTTATTGGGCAAACAAGGATTATTTTTCTAAATGATAATATATTTCAAGGCCTTTTGTATTGTTCCCTTGTGTCTTTGGCTTTTAAACCGGCCGTCCTGCATCACCCCTTCTCTTCTTGGTTACGAGAGGTTGAGAATTTAAGCCTCAACGCATGCATGGGTGTCTGAGTATTTAAATTTATGCAATTGGCCATTTTCAAAATGTATTTACTTTATATTTATGAATGCAGCTGCTAAATCTGTCCAAACAAAGAAACAAATTGATCCGTGCACTCCTCGAGGATATATATATGATAAGTTGTCGGAAGGTCTCTCTCCTAGTTCTATATTGGAAAATAGAAGGTATTCACCTGATCTGCATCCAAGTGGTAACTTTTCAGAATGCAGATCCGCTTCCCTGAATTTGCTGCAGAAAGGCAAGGGTATGTTTTATAATTTGTCCGACTTTGTACTTTATCTAACGGAAATCATTAATTACTGTTAGTTATGTAATGGTTGGAGTTTCTTTTTGCATGAATTGTAGAGGAATGTTCATACACACACTGCTCTATTGGATCAACATTTATACCGAGGCTCAAAGGGAAATTTTTGGCCACAGAAAATTTCTTCCATACATCTAAGGTGTTGCCTATTTTCCTTTTTATTTATCAAATTTCTTCGTGGTTATTTCGCGTAGAACCTTTCTATTATACAATTTGCTACTATCTGTCAACTAATGTCAAACTTTTCTATTTTCTACCTTCAATAGTTCTTTGGGTTGGCACCTAGAGCATTTCTCTCTAACCTACCAATGGCTGGTGAAAATTATTGTCAAGAGGATTGGTCAATGTTAAAGAGGAAACATCCCTCACTGGAAGATGAGGATTTACTTCGGTTTTGCTTCTCTTCAGCATATATTGTGGCCCTACTTCATGATACACTGGAGATCCCTATGGATGACCACAGGTATTACTATCTGCTATCCTGAGCATAATATACATTGATGCATTTGAGTTTGAGTTTCTGTTATTTATAAATCTTTTTAATTTTATTCAGAGTTGTTTTTTTTTAAGTATTGATTGGCATTTTACTTTATCAGGATTGAATATGCTAGTCAGGTTGGTGACATTCCACTAGATTGGGCGTTGGGAGCTTTCATCTTGCAGGCCACAACCAACACAGAAGTAGACGACCCAAGTTGGATCGCTAACATTGTTAGTAGTGATTCTTCTGCTTGGCTTACTTTTTCAATCTTCTTCCTTGTGTTGATATTTACTACATGCTATATAACAAGGTGGAGGAAACCTCAGTTGAAGACAATTTATGACCTTGAAAAGGGCAAGTATATAGTTAGTTACACGCGTCGGTAGGTATTCATAGATTTTTTTTCTTGCGGAGATGAAGCCCATGGTGCTGGAAGTTCATGAGAAAGGAAGGAAATACCTTTGGTTCAGAAGTCCAGGCGAGCTGAAGGTCCATCGTTGGATCTTTTTATCAGTGCCTCATGTTATGGGATGATATGACGTATTGACATAAGCATGTTAATTACATAGTTGAGGTTATGAATACTTGGGGAATTTTCCATTCAGACTCTAGAATGGGTGAAACATCTCGACTGCCGATGCAAGATATTTATGTATTTATACAATTTTCACTGTATTGGTTAGGATGAATTATAGAAAGGTGGGGGTTGTAGAGGATATAGTTGAGGTTACTGTATTCTTTGGAGGTTAAATTTCTGTGGCTCGATAGAGTTATTGAAGGTATTTCTTGCTTCTCTTTCGTCCTCGACTTTTACTTCCAAATGGCATCGACATTTGATTGGTTATATCATATGACTGGTATGATGTTGTACTCTTATTTCAAAAACGTTGTGTTGCTTCTAAAAGCAAGGGAATTCCAGGTATAAACATTATGTTGTATAATTTGTTCTTATCTATAACCAAAGCATCCAGTTACTATCAGTAAGATTTAACACTTAAAATAGAATTTCTCGGGCCTTGGCGTTTCCTGGTCATAGTCTCATTGTGGCTACGCCTGCCACTACCCACTGTAGTATTGACAATATTGCTCCACGACTAATAGGATCGACGTATTTTTTACACCAAGTCGTATAAACAATTACCAGGAAATGAGAGCAGAAAATGTAGAAACAACGAGGAAAAAGGTTGAACAAGGTCGATGTTAGATTCTGACAAAGCCACCATATGCGTGATTGTAATGGCAAGACTTCACTAGTCTTCTACTATAGTTTATTCATGATGCCAATAGTTTACTACTATACTACTTGCAAATTTCCAATAGATTTCGGTGACTTCTATACCATGATCTGACAAGTCCACCCCGGGGAAAAATGCCTTTCAAATTTTCAATCAAGTTCGCTTATGTATAATAATGTACACGGTATCCCTTATGTATTACGTGCGATAGTGTTCATAACAATATATTAGGCTCTAAATGAAAAATTCTAATTCGGAATTATGATCGACTCAAAGTCGGCTCGACTCGATAAGTCATGTACATAAAAAAAAATTATGCTTTTACATAAATAATATAGTACAAAACATTTCCTGACAAAAAAATAGTTTACTACATTTTAAAATATTAAATCTTTAATTTTAATTCTTTCAATTTTTAAATCATAACTCATGGTAATTTTTTGGCTGACTCAGATTTGATCAATCCGAAATGTCCGTGAAAAACTCTAATTCGATTCATTTGTTAACGAATTCAAACTCCACCCGACTTGATTTAGTCCTAATATAAATTAATATTAACATATTTTGTTTAAAAGTAATTCAATTAAATGACACAAATATCTCAATCCACCTTTTTGTGGTTTAGATTCATGATTTATGAGCATTCTATATTTGACATTTTCTTTATGTCGTGTTCCACAAATATCTTATTAAAACATATATGAGGATCATAATTTTATTAAAAAAAAAGGTGAGAAAATAAAAAAGATATCATATGTACCGTATGAAGATTTTATAAACAGTCACTGGATTCCAGAAATTGGAACTATCACTGAACTCGTCAAGATACGCCAGCTCCGGTAAATCCGAGGCTGCTGTCATTATCAATACACTGGCATCACTGCTAGTACTTCTTTTTTGCAATCCCCGTAGTTTAAAGTTCAAACATACTACTACATCCCCTTCTACGCCTGATTAAGAAATCAAAGAGAGAAGTACTCAAATTATAATTAAATCTTTTTAAAATAATAGTGTCTGCATCGGAATAAATTATTATTTTAGCGAGTTTGTTTATTTTATCGAGAAATACAACCAAAATTGAACAAATACTTAAATGTATCGAGATTGAAAAAAATATATTTAAAAAAGGTTATTGTTTTATTGATTATTACTTATCGAGACTGAACTTTATTCGAAAGGTTATCAAATTTTATCAAATATTGAGTTCACATTATTAATTAAATTCTTTTATTAAAAGCAAAGAGAATTAGTGTGCGTACCGCCAATTAAAACATATAATATTTGGCTTTTGAGATAATTTTATTTTCTCTAGCATTGCTCTGAAAAAAAGTCATTTTATAAAAAAAATCAACACTATCTCATATTTCTTTTTGGAATAATCCAAGATCTCATATTTAAGTTCAATGCAAAAAAAAGAGAGGAAATTATGTGTGGAAATCAAAAAAATAATTATCTAAAAAACAATTTATTTACTAACTAATTGTAAAATTAGGCAAGAGGGTAGTATATATAAATGCAAAACACGGAATTGACAAGAAAGGATGAACTGATCTTCCTTCCTTTTTTTCTGAGAGAGAGGGAGGATTTAATACGGTAAGAACAACAACAAGACCCTTTTCTTGGGTGGGCCCCTCACGCGCTTCTTGTCTCCCTCCCTTGTTTGTCTGTTTCTTTCATTCATTCCCAGGTACATACATACATACATACATTATATATACAATCTCTCCTTGTTTCCTTAAATTCATTGTTTTCTTTGCTAAGAACAGCTTGTGTTTTTAGGTATCTTTTCCATCAAACATTTGATTATTTGCCCTTTTGTTTTGGGTTCTTGCATTTTGTGAAAAAGATTGAATCTTTGTTGTGTTTGTGATTAATAGAGGTGTCTCAGGCTTTTATTTGTTTTAAGTATTTGTATTTTGAGGAAAAGATTGAATCTTTGTTGTTTTTGTGATTGATAGAGCTTGCTCAGGCTTTTCTTTGTTTTGGGTTCTTGCATTTTTGAGAAAAAGATCATCTCTTGGTTCTGTTTGTGATTAATAGGGCTGTCTCAGGATTTTCTTTGTTTTGGGTACTTGCATTTTGAGAAAAGATTGAATCTTGGTTGTGTTTGTGAATTGTGTTTAATAGAGCTGGCCCGGGCTTTTTATTGTTTTGGGTACTTGGATTTTGAGACAAAGATTGTATCTTTGTTGTGTTTGTGATTAATAGGGCTGTATCTGGCTTTTCTTTGTTTTGGGTACTTGGATTTTAAGAAAAAAGGATTATATCTTTGTTGTGTTTGTGATTGATAGGGCTATCTCAGGCTCCCTAATTTGTAAAAATAAGTAAATGGGTGATCATTTAGTTCTTGATGTGGACCGGCTTGTGAAGCCTGAGATATATTCTGGGTTAGATGAAAGGCGATCTCTGCCGCCTGAGATGTTGGCAGTGGGAAAATCCTCCGCTGCCTCATCGTCTGCAGTGGGGGCATCGGATGAGGGAATGGATGAAGAAGCGCCCCTTTTGACCACAGCTGAGTGCCGTATTTGCCAGGATGAGGATGATATTAGCAATATGGAGTCACCTTGTGCTTGCAGCGGCAGTCTTAAGGTAATTTATAAGTTTTTGTTTTTTCTTTTAAAGTTTTATTTTGATTGTTGTGGTCAAGAAGGAATGTGATTAATTACTTGTCCTAAAAAAGTGAGAGAAAGGAATGTGATTGATTGAGGGGGTGAGAATTTGGAAGTTGTAAATCTCCGCTGTTTGTCATGAAATTGGGCGTAAAAGAATATCAAATGTCCCTAAGATTTGAGATTTTGGATCAACAAAGTAGCACGAATTGTACCATTGGTTTGAAACTTGAATTTTGTTGCTGCGATACCTTAATTGTATAACATATTGATATTTTCTCAAGAAAAGCATATCTAGTAATGCAAATGAGTGTTATAGGAGACCATGCTTGTATCCGATGTCTTTATAGACTATGCTTGTCACTATTTAAAATTTTATCTGCCATGTTCATGTCAACCTCTTGTTTTTCATGGGCAAGTGATAACCCCAATTATGTCTTTGGTTCTATTTGTTTTGTGCTGTCTTTTATCTGATTCGTCCCATGTTTGCTCTTTTTATGCAGTATGCTCACAGAAAGTGTGTTCAACACTGGTGCAATGAAAAAGGAGACATCAACTGTGAAATCTGCCATCAGGTACACCTACTGCTTATTATATATATATATGAGTTATCTGCTATTTTTCTTTCTGATGTAGAAAAAGAACAGGACATGATGTATTTCCCTGCATGTGCAGTATAATTTCCGAAATTGAATTTGACACACAAACTGGTCATTTTCTATGGTGATTGCGTATTGTATAGTACTGTGGATGATCTATTTTAATAACCTGTACTTTTTTCTTTTTCTTTTTTGTGTGGAAATTAGATCATTGGCATGTCCTTGGACAAAGTTTATGAATTGTGATCCTTAGTTCCTCTCTTTTATGTTACGGAAGTTTAAACCACTGGGTTCAGTTTGGACAGAAAAACATAAAAGTTAATTACTAGTTATTACTTTGGTCTGCCAAATTGCCATGTTAATATGCCATAAAAGTCACCACCGATCTCTTCTTGTGTGGCTCAATGTATTTCTCCTCGTCTGTCCTTGCTTTGATAAATGATGGTACTATAATCCCTTCAGCAGGGGAATTGGAAGGTCAATTCCGATAGTTTGTACTTTTTTGTATCTTACGTTTATCTACAAGGAACTTGTACCCAATATAATTTTTTTTTTTTGATTTCGATATAAAAATTAGACCATCAGAATGAAATCTTTTGTGAAAATTTGTGATTCTTTTCTGTCTATAAGACTATAACCGCTGTTGCTGCAGCTTATTGTTATTTATGTACATTTGTCATGTGATTTCACTTTTGTGTCTTCTAATGATTTTATTATTTATTTTTTGGCATTGATATGCAGTCTTACCAGCCTGATTATACTGCTCCTCCTCGACCACGGCTTGAGGAAGCTACTATAGATATTGGGTAAGCTTAATGATTGATTGTATTGTTATATTAATATCCTTAAATTTGTGTTCATAAGGATTGGTGGCAGTTCAGAATATATCCGGGGTAATCGACCCCCTGGTTATGAGGGATAAGAGATTCGGGTTTATATGAATAATGGTAATAGACATTCTGTTTCCTTTGTTATACCTATCAGGGGAGGATGGCATATTTCTGGCACACCCTTGGATCTGCATGATCCTCGCATTTTGGCAATCACAGAAGCAGAGCGTCAAATGTTGGAGGCAGAGTATGATGAATATACATCAACAAATGCTAGCGGAGCTTCGTTTTTCCGTTCAGCTGCTCTAATTGTAAGCCCTTGAAGATTGCATATCACAAAAGCTAGTGTAATGAGCATTTGGTAGTAGGTTTTGGTTGATTAGTTCCACTTTTCACTTCACACTTTCTTTTATACTCCCTCCATCCTATATATTAGCCTTTTTAGAAGAAGTCAGTTGCCAGATAAGTCACTCTCTCAAATCTAGGTTCACATAATAACTTTTTCCCAAATTTGTCCATTTCTCTCTCAAGTATTTTTGTGATTTTACAAATCTGCTGTACTTCTATGGTTTTTATTGTTGGTTATTGTATAACTGTTCAATTTTTCAGGGCAAAGATGAGAAAATTGTTAATTAGGTTGCACTGCAAAATGGTTTTCTTAAAAAAAAGTTTTATTAAAAAATTTGGTGCAATAACTATACATTGTACTTCAGTTTTGTCTGGATAAAGCATTACTATCTGCAATCTTGCAAGAACATGCATATTAAAAGCTTACCTGAGAGTATGGTTGTCGACACATCATGTCTTCCCTTAATTTAATGGTCTTAAAAGCTCACCTGTATTGTTTTGATTGGCAGTTAATGGCTCTCTTGCTATTAAGGCATGCAGTGACTGTGACTGATGCAGATGAAGATGGCGACGCATCTAACTTCTTTACTGTAAGCAGCGCTTAAACTTTTGACATTTAAGTTCCAGTATCTAGTATATCTACAATGTTTAGTGCTTTACGTTTAAGTTGACCCCGTAAATTATTATGATGCTTACAGCTCTTCTTGCTGCGAGCTACTGGATTTCTGTTGCCCTGCTACATCATGGCCTGGGCCATCAGTATTTTGCAACGTCGAAGACAGAGACAGGTTAGTATCCATCTAGCTCCTACAATTAGAGCCCATATCATGACTCTGTACATTATATTATCAATTTTTTCCAATATATGTTTTTAAATTTGAAACTGCAGAGTAAACTCGATGGAAGTATAATACAATATTATTGTACACATAGTCAGTCTACCAATTTCAGCTGTTACAAGTTTACTGCAAATTAGTGCAGTGAGAAGAAACCATTAAACACGTGCAGGTTTAGACATAATTGTAGTTGTAGGATGATTCAAATATTTAATTATACAGCATTTTAGTACAACCTAAAAATAATGATCAGGCACAAATTATCTATGAAAATCTCTCCAAATCATACTCTTGATCTGCAGGCCTTATCTCCATATTATTTTTCCCCTACTCATAAATTGCGTACTACGTTTTAAAATTATGACTCATACAGTAGTGTTCCTGGTAAAAACAGGAGGCTGCAGCACTGGCAGCAACACACTTTGCCTTCATACTACAATCAAGAACACCCAGGGGTCTACATATTACGCTAGCTTCAGCACCCACTGTCACCACTCAGCAGCAAGAGCAACGTACATAATGTGCGATTAACTTCTGCAGTGGCTCGGGCCAGATGGTTGCGGAGCCTTTAAGTAGAAATGCACCTGTCAAATACGGAAATTTCTTTCCCCAGTTTCTGTCTTGTATAAAAAGGGATAGCACTTTTGGAGCAATCGTTGCATGGTGGAAGATGTTGATTCAAGATCTCTCTTTTTTCTCAATTCCTTTTGTAATTTTGTAAATTTTTTAAATCAATCACATGTATCTGTATTTTGTATTGTTGTGCTTGGTTCATAACTGAAATTTCTTTTTTTCTTTTTTCATGATCATAATCTTTACTGTATATTTTTTCCGAGGTTGACTCTTTTTTTTTTTTCCTCTGTAAACTTGGTCATGCTCTGCCATTGAGAAGTCTGCATATTTCAACTTTCAACCAGAAGTTATCAGTGAAACCGAAATATTGGTTTCAAAGATTGATTGAAGACCAGATATGAAAAGAATGAAATGAAAGAGTACGTTGATGAAACTATCACTTCCAGAGTTCCAGTCACAGTTTTTCCTTTGTTATACGAACATAAGATTCCATTTGTTATAGAAATGGACACTGCAACATATATTTCAATTTTTACACCCCGATTTTTCATCGGAAAGCCATACTTCTAATCCCCTTGATTATACAATTTAGTTTGTGAAACTTTCTTTAAGTCTTTAATATTTTAAAATATAAGCCCTTAATGCAAAGAGCCAAAGAGGGAAACCACTGGACATGCAGCTTTGGACATTAAAGTGATTCAAATATTCAATTAGACCAGAATAAACCTAAAACATATAATCATCAAAACATAAATGTATATTTGAAAAATTCTCCATATAACACTCTTAATCAGTTAATCCACAATCCTAAACTCTATTTTATCTATACAAAATGTAATTTTAGTGTTTCCTGGTTTATCTATACAAACAAAGGGCATCTAGAGCCTATACACTAGAGTCATTGCACAGGGAAGCTATTGATCAATATTTTCCTTTTATCCTCAGTTTCATTGATGGTAGTTGTACATTTCTTACAGGAAGCTGATCCGTAGCAAGCGATTATCTCTAACCATTTACCTGGGAATCCTTGCATTCACAAAAATTTTCTCTAGAAACTAGAAGATAGTACTAATCTCAAATTCGCTCACAAATTTAAATCTGAGAACCCCGTAACAGGATTCTCAAATTGGCTCACAAATTCAAATCTGAGAACCTCGTAACAGGATCATCGGTAGCATTGACTTCCACCTCGTCGTCACAACAAAACTCACAAGTATCTGTTGGAAGTTTTACATTCAGGCAACGATCAATATTCTTTTCTAACCAAGCCAATCTTCTTTCAAAACCCAGCACTCCAGCATGCAAGCACCTAATATCTATTTGGGCAACTCTAGCACAAGCGCGAAGCAAAATATAATAATCAGCATGGGCAGCATAAGTATAAGCACCTTCATCTTTCTTCCTAGCATAGTGAAGGTAGTTCGTATCGTTGCATTTATCTCTTGGAGGAATGTAACAAAATCTGTTTTGTTCCATGTTCGATTTCAAGCGATTCACTGCTTCCTCTCTGTCTGATTCATTACAAAAATGTTTACTGGAGGAAGAATTTGGTCTTTCAGGAGAGGAACTCTCCTGGTTTATGCACCTCTGGGACATGTTACTGTGAGACTCACCACTATGCTCTAGTGTATTGGAATTAACCTCATCATCTCTTGATTTCTTGCTCGACATTGGCGTACTTCTGCTATCTTCTCGTGGTCTCTTGTTATAACCACCATTATTAACCGAGTACCTCTCTTCACGGTCAGGAGATGAACTCAAACCCTGAAAATAATAAACGAAAATGGAAAACGTCAAATTGGATAATAGGTTTGCATCTGATCTCATATATCATCTATATTAGTCCTCTATACTGAAAATCATTCTGCTAGGATTCTTCACATTATTAATCTGTTTCAAGAAAAGGGAATTTTTTTAGGAGAAAGACCAAGTGACAAGAAGTTCTAGAAGTCCGATATGAAATATTTGAATAATTAACAACTGCACTAGTCCTTGCTCTTCCAAACCGGACAAAAAAATAGTATGAACATTCATAACGTGTCAGATGTTAATACTAATAAATATTGACAATGACCTCGAAATATATACTGTAAGCACTTAAATGATATAAAATATATTGTAGAATTGTCATATGTAAACACTGAGAAACAAAGTTTGCAAGAAACTGAATAATACTTCCGCTGTATAACAGATTAAAAACAGAGCAATAAGTGGCATGCCTTCCAATAGTTTGGCAGCATAACTGATGATAGCCAATAACTGTATGTGTATCTTGTTCATTCCTATAAATTCATTAAATAATTCTTAGCAAAAGTGAGAGACTCACTATTTGTCTCTGATACAAGCTCCAGAATTCCTCTATTATCTTAGTTTCTTCCATGTCCTCATATGATGGTCCAACTCCAGCAAAAATAACATCTTTAACGTATTGAAGATAAGTGGGCATGCCTTTCGAATACTCTATTTATACAAAAGTAACATTAGCTAGCGAATATATCAATGACAGAACTATGGAACTAAGAGGAAAACAGAAATTGTACACCAAAGGAGAAGAAAATCTTAAAAGCCAAGTGCGTCATAATCTAAATAATTACCCAATGTGTCATGAAGATCCCCATATTTGGTATCAAGAGTCAGTAGTAGCTCCTTAGCATAAAAATCAGGTGAAGTTGACTGATGCTTGGCAACATCATTCATGTTAGCATCAGACTCAGAATCCAGCTCAGTTTCCCCACAGGCAGTTGATAAAGAACTAGAACCAGAAAAATTTGCTTCCCAGTTTCCAAAACCATGTAAATTGTACAAAATTCTTATTGAAACTATTAGTATAGACATTACGCATGCACGGGTAGGAAGCCTCCGTGCATTAGCTGATAACCGACACTCTGGAGGCATAGACCATTCGTATATGCAACACGCATGAGGAAGAATCTTATCCACAGAAAGAGACATGATTCCGAGATAGCGTGAAGCTATTGCAAAAAAGTTTACTGGAGGTAATTCCAAACCCAGCATTTCAGCAATAATAGCAGCCGTCGACTCCAACTTCTGCGACGAAAGAGCTTGGGTAGGTCTAAACATACGACTCGAACTGATAGGGCATCCTTTAGGAGGAGGATCAATTTCTTTTTCAATATTAGCAAACGCAGCAAAATAAGGGAGCTTCCCTTCAAAAATCCACTTCAAGATGTCTGTAGGCAGAACAGCCTCCCGCAAGACATGGCAAGCCAAAAATGAAATCACTATTGAATGATATAATGGTATAGTCTTACTTAAAGATCTATACCAAATCATTACAGCTCGTTGACCAAGTAAATTGTGAGGTTCATCTCTGTGATTACCACTAGATACAAAACCATCCACTGGTCCTGAAATGTCAAAACAACAAAGTTGAACACTCAAACAAAAACAATAGACACAGCCCAAATTAAATGATTCAAGTATTGTAACTAGAGTAAGCAGGATTTTAATTACTTTTTGCATGCTAAGAAAATAAGATTTACAGATTTTATGCATAAACTAAAAGAAAAGGAGTGCCATATTTAGATATTTTACTACCTCAAACTCTTAAAAGGATATCAAGTGTCAAAATTAATCTCAAAGTGCATCCACATAGAACCTCTACAATGGTAAAGAAATGAAGATGATAATCCTTAATAGATGAAATCAAGTAAAACCCCACCTCAAAACTATATAGGTTGGTCCAAGTGCTACTATCACATGGAAGGTTTATTGCTGCAAATATGTCCATCTAAAAGATGTATACATAAGTTGAAATGTGGAAACACAGTGATAGCAATATAATTGTGTGGCTAAAACTAATTAGTTTAGCCAGTTAAGGTGTAATAATTTGACTGAAATTAATAGCATAATTTAAAAATCACAAGAATAAAGAGGACCAGTAGAAGCTCTTTCCCAAACTTTTAGACAGATAACCCAGCTATAAGGAAACTGCTTCTAGCATATATGTAAAAAAAACCCACAAGTTGTAACTTTAGCACAAAGCAAGTTCTAAAAGTTACAAGGAAAATTGCATCAAATGTTTTAGACTAAATAAGCGTGATATTCAGCTTAATTTGAAAAGAAACTTAAACCGCTTTTTGATCTTCAACTTTGAGCATTTATCATGTAATTTCTACTCGCAACAATTTTCCCTCTTGCATCTGTTAGCCACGAAAATGCTGAAGTTTCCCTGGTTCCGAAAAGATGTGAGGACTATTACATTTTCAGTGCTAACAAACACACTTCATTTACCCTATATAAACTACTTCAAAACATTGGATGCATTGCTTATAATGTGTTAGAGCCTTCTTATATTTAAAAACAGTGCAAATATTTACACACATTCATAGCATCTAATTAAATGATAACTAGACTCAAAAAAAAAAAAAAAATCTATGTTCTATTGCTAACTGGTAACCGCAAAGTACCCCAAGTGAATATAGTTCTCATTTAATCTAGAATCAAAACATCAAATACATAACATTGAACAAGTAAGTCAACAATCCACATACATTATCACGAAAAAAAATCCCAAAAAAGGCAAAAACTTACTCCCTCTGTCCCTCTGAATTGTATACATAATTTTTTTAAAGTTCGACACGCATTTTAAGGTGAATATAAAGTATACTTCCGTAATTCATTTTTAAATTTTTTTTTTTTTCTGAATTAAACTTCAAGTGTTATACTTTTATTTAGAAAAAGAAAAAATTTAAAATTATTTATATAGCTATGTTATAAATGAGCGTTAAAATGCGTGTCGAGCCCCCGTCCCCCAAT